>WNWK01004619.1:10000-136320 GCA_009830355.1 Cherax destructor | reverse complement strand
CGTCCTGCTACAAACTCGCCCTTTTATGTAAGTGTTTTTTTTTAAATGCTTTTGTAAGTGTTTTTTTGGGGGTCTAAAAGGACTATTTCATTTTACATTTTTCCTTTATGGGAATAAATTTTTTGGGAATGGTATTGAACAGCACCCGGGAACAAAAAAATCAAAAAAACCGGGGGGTCCACTGTACGTATATTATGTAATTTTACAACAGATTATAACAAATCCGAATTCAAATTAAAATTTTTTATTTTTTTGCAAAGTTTAAAGTGTGACTAACATGTTTATAAGGAGTCTATTTCCTTTGTTATAAGGAGTCTATTTCCACTATCAGGGCCGAGGAACCTTAGGCAATTTTTTGATGTTGTAAAGGTCCAGAAGAGACCCAAACATTGTCAAAAGGTTCCTCTTCAGAACATGTTGCAGTTTTATAACTGTAGTGTAAAGCACCCTTCTGGCAAGACAGTGATGGAGTGAATGATGATGAAAGTTTTCTTTTTCGGGCCACCCTGCCTTGGTGGGAATCGGCCGATGTGTTAATAAAAAAAAAAAAAAATTTAAAACTCTTATCCTCCCTTCTGTTTCTGAAGTGAGTATTTTTCCCATTCTTATTTCCTACCTGGACACTGGGAGGAAATACTGTACTCAAAAAGGAATGATAATGAAGGTTATTATGCAATGACAGACTTGACAAATCTTGGACACAGAATTGATAACTCATCCCTCATGATACTAGAATATGATCCTTTCTCACATTAGTCATTCTGAAGTGGTTTCTAACTGACACACATATGGCCTTCAGCATTACAAGATCTGTTACCCGCCATTTTCAGTGTGTATTGTGCCTCTTCCCTTGTAATTAGCGCCAGAGAATTACTGCTGTATAATTCCCCTCTAGGCATCCCACTGATATTAATATATGGAAACAATAAATTTTTATTATGAATATGCTTACTGAGTTTCATTATGTGCATAAAAATAATTTACATATACAGTGGACCCCCGGTGTTCGTCCTGCTACAAACTCGCCCTTTTATGTAAGTGTATTTTTTTAAATGCTTTTGTAAGTGTATTTTTGGGGGTCTAAAAGGACTAGTCTACTTTACATTATTCCTTATGGGAATAAATTCGTTTGGTAATGGTACTTGAACAGCATTCTGGAACGAAAAAATCACAAAAACCGGGGGTCCACTGTACGTATATTATGTAATTTTACAACAGATTATAACAAATCCGCAATTCAAATTCAAATTTTTATTTCTTTGCAAAGTTTACAATGTGTGACTAACATGTTATAAGGAGTCTATTTCCATGTTATAAGGAGTCTATTTCCACTATCATGCCGAGGAACCTTAGGCAACTTTTTGATGTTGTCAATGGTCCAGAAGAGACCCAAACATTGTCATAAGGTTCCTCTTCAGAACATGGAATTGTAACTTTTTATTCTTTAAAACAAATATTAAAGACAAAACAAATTACAGCCTCTCCTCAATAAGTGACATAGTACTTGTTTATCGATGCCTCAGACTTACGATGGGCTCTCTGACCAGTATTCATACCAATAATATATATTAGAGATGATTTCCTCTATTCTGTTTATTTCAATATACGTACAGTACACTACTGTATAAACATTTAGAAATACAGTGGACCCCCCCCCGGTTTTCGTGATTTTTTTGTTCCAGAATGCTGTTCAAGTGCCGTTACCAAACGAATTTGTTCCCATAAGGAATAACGTAAATAGATTAGTCCATTTAGACCCCCAAAAATACACTTACAAAAGCACTTACAAAAATACACTTACATAATTGTTCGAGTTTGGAGCATCACGAAAACCGGGGTCCACTGTATACCAGAAATGTTATAAATGGTGCAAAGGTGACATTAAAACAATATCAAAGATGGTTGACAGAAACTCACTACCATTATACAGTGGACCCTCGGTTAACGAAATTAATCCGGTCCAGGAGCTATTACTTAATCTGAATCTTTCGTTATCTGAAACCTTATTTCCCATAAGAAATAATGTAAATACAATTAATTCGTTCCACAAAAAATAATCACTCAAAAAAAAAAAAAAAACATTTACTTACCTTTATTGAAGAGTTGCAAGTATCTGGAAGGTAGAGTTGCTGACAGGGGCAGGGTGTTAATGGTTGGAAGGAAATCCCTCCAAAAGGACTTCAGGTAACAAGTCCCTCTCTGGGGTTACTTCCTCTTTTCTTTTCATTGTACATCCATGCCTGCTACACTCCCTGCATGCCTGCTACACTCCCTGCATGCCTGCTACACTCCCTGCATGCCTGCTACACTCCCTGCATGCCTGCTACACTCCCTGCATGAATGCTACACTCCCTGCATGAATGCTACACTCCCTGCATGAATGCTACACTCCCTGCATGAATGCTACACTCCCTGCATGAATGCTACACTCCCTGCATGCCTGCTACACTCCCTGCATGCCTGCTACACTCCCTGCATGAATGCTACACTCCCTGCATGCCTACTACACTCCCTGCATGCCTGCTACACTCCCTGCATGAATGCTACACTCCCTGCATGAATGCTACACTCCCTGCATGAATGCTACACACTCTGCATGAATGCTACACTCTCTGCATGAATGCTACACTCCCTGCATGCCTGCTACCACTGGGGTGCCACTAGGAAGCTTCTTTGGACCCATGGTGACTTATTTCACAGTGACAATCACTAAACCACCAAAAAAGACACCAAATATATTGTGAATCTTTGAAAGAGCGCGCTAGGTAATGTTCTCTCAATGGTAAACAACGCTTCACTGGCGTCCTGCGCTTGCGCGGAGCAGGCGGACACGTCTAATACCTTTCGGTAACCGAGGAATTTTTCGCTAACCGATTCCGAAAAAAGCTTACGTTTTCCGAAACTTTCGTTAACGGGACCTTTCGTTAACCGAGGGTCCACTGTAGTATGCTCCTCACTTAGCGACGAATTTATTTACCAACGTGGTCTTAGGAACAGAACTCCATCATTAAGTGAGGAGAGGCTGTATATTCATTATTGTGGCTGAAACGATACACAAAGAACCAGAAGTTAGAGACTAAAACTTATGACGAAGTCTCTCTGTGTAACCTGTTAGTGGACCAAGTCGGTCCAAAACACTGTCATAAGTTTCTATCTCCTAAGTGTGAGTCATTTGTAAATACAGTGGACCCTCGGTTTTCGTTCACCTCCAAACTCGAACAATTATGTAAGTGTATTTTCGTAAGTGCTTTTGTAAATGTATTTTAGGGAGTCTGAAATGACTAATCTAATTTACATTTGTCTTTATGGGAACAAATTCGTTCGGTAACGGCACTCAAACAGCATTCTGGAAAGAATTTTCAACGAAAACCGAGGGTCCACTGTATGAGTTTTTCTTGTTATAAAATTATTATAAGACTGTGGCCAGAAGGCATACATACTTGCAGGCAAAAGAGCCTCTAAGTCATCTGATTCCGTCATCTTGAATACTGTAGTTTAGACTTGGCCTTGGTGCTAACCAATCTGAAATGCACAGATAATGTGAATGAGGCATCGTACTGCCAAAAACTCTTTCCTCATATTAGTTCATCCCTGCAGCTTTAAAAACATAAAAAAAAAATCAACCAAAAACCTGTACCCTTATTAACTACAAAACCATTACGTAATGTCACTTAAAATTATGGAACAGGTGGAGTTTAAACCATAGCAAGCCAGGTCTAAGACTAGGAGGCTAGTGTGTTGTCCACTAGACCATGCTAGCCTAATAATATTCACACAACTATAAATGGGGTTCACCTCTGGTGCAAATTGTGGGACCCACAGCCTCAGAGAAGTGGACAAAAAGGCATCAAGGAAGAATATTTGGATTTCTTCCTGAAGCCATTTGAATACAGTGGTACCTCAACAAACGAGCAGCTCCCAACTCGAACAATTATGTAAGTGTATTTTTGGGGGTCTGAAACAAATTAATCTAATTTACATTACGTATTCCTGATGGGAACAAATTTGTTCGGTATCGGCACTCAAACAGCCTTCTGGAACAAATTAAGCTCGTAACCCGAGGTACCACTGTATTCCACTTCCCTTACCACCCCATCTTTTCATTTTTTTTTCCAATAGGTATATTTTATTACATAATATGGTACAAAAGATTTAAAAGATACACTGTTGGTACATTGCCGTAATATATTCTTATACACCATTGGAGGGTTAGCATGGACCATGATAATCTTCCTATGGTGTATAGGAATACAACTAGCTGGTTGAATTTTAGAAGGCTGGCATGACCCAGTGGATAACACACTGGCTCACTAACATGCTAGTCTTAGGACTGGCTTGCCACAGGTTGAAACTCCACCCACTCCATTATTTATTTGTAATTGTGTTACAATGGTTTCATGCATCATGACATAATTATTACACTCCTGGAGAAGCTCTAAATACAGCACCCGAGGATATGGAAGGTAATCACATCTGATCCGAGGAACAGGAGGGAACAATAGTTTCAGTTTCCTGGATGAAGAGCCCTTCATCAACATCAAGGAATGATCCTTGAAGGGAGAAAAACCATCAAAAAAATCAGATTACGGTACATACATACACAGTGGTACCCCGAGTTTCGTACAGCTCCCAACTCGAACAATTGTGTAACTGTATTATTGTAAGTGCTTTTGTAAGTGTATTTTTGGAAGTCTGAAACGGACTAATCTAATTTACATTATTCCTTATGGGAACAAATTCGTTTGGTAACGGCACTCAAACAGCCTTCTGGAACGAATTATGGACGAAACTCGGGGTACCATTGTATAAGTCATCTCTCAGTAAATACTACTTAGTTCTTCTATACAATACCTTAATATTATTTTGTAGATTACCACACATTTAATTTATATCAAAACAATTTAATAAAAAGCATTTACATATATACGTAGTACTCCCTCACTTTTATTAACTTCGTCCTGCACAACATCAAGGTTAAATGATATCTTTTACCACCAGATACGTATTTGACAAAAACAGGGAGGAGTTTAAGCTACAAGACTGAAGGTCATGGAATGTGCAGTGCTCCATTTTATCCCTTTATAGGTACAGTATTAGTTTATCGTGTATTTTTGTACAATGGTTCGAAATCAATATTATTACAGTAGGACCCCATATCTGCAGGGAATGCTTTCCAAGACCTACCGCGGATAGTAGCGAACTCTATATTTAAGTAATTTTTCGTATAACATACATACCAATGATAAAGTTTAATTGATAAATTATGCACAATAAGTAGAAAATTATCACTTTTTCACTGATGAGAAGCACTTCATGACTTCTCTAAGGCTTTAAAGAATGTCAGGATCACTACTTTTGATCTTTGGTGTATTATTAAGCAAAATGAGGGGTTATTTTCGAGCCAGGGTCAACCGCGGATAATTATTATTATTGCTACCATGTGAAAATTTTAAAACAAGGTTTTTTACAGAATCTCTAAATCTAAATTAAGCTATATCTACATGTTACACCTTATCTATTTAAATATTCATAGTGTTACATATCAGTATTATTATGTACACAGACTGTGCTGTTTGTACTGATACCATAGTCCCAGTGATTAATACGTATATGTTGGTAGTGGAGATAAGCCATAAGCAATTATATGGGTATTTCCATGTAAGAAATCTTTGTATCAAATGAATATTACTGAAAAATAAATTATTATTACTATTATCTGATTATTTGCAGAGAAATTAAATGAACTTTAAGGATATATATCACCTAGTATTATAAGTAAAAAATTTAAATTTATTACTGTACTCTAGTGCAAATTTTGGGGGCATATAACATCAGAGAAGAAAAAAGATAAGTAGAAAAATATTTGGATTTCCCTCTGACGCATTTTAGGCAAATTAGGTCAGTTTTGTCCCAGTATGCGACTCACACCAGTTGACTAATACCCAGGTACCTATCTTGCCGACAGGTGAACAGGGACAGCAGGTGTCTTACGGAAACACCTCCTAACGTTTTCCAGCCATTCTGGGGATCGACCCCTGGACCTCAGTGTGTGAACTGAGTGTGCTAGTAATCGAGCTACAGGATACAATTTAGATGCATTCTTTTCCCATGTGTTGAAGGTCACTTCTGGGTGCCATCGGATCTGCATAGTTGAGGTGGCTCCCTTATTACCGGGTATTAGGGTGTTCTAAGGCTCCTCTTGATGTTGCTACTTCTTCATGCCTTGCAGTCTTTCCCTTGGTGCTACAGCAAACAAGACCATGGTACCCAAATAAATCTTCATATTCAGTGCAACAGATACACCTGTATTCAGCGATGATAGGGGCAGCAAGGCAAAGGGCAACACCACTGAAGATTGTCTCTAAGTCAATGCATGTGCCAAGAGAGGAACTGGAGACAGCCAACTGGAAATCCACCACATGGGAAGCTCTCACTGCCAGGAGGCAAGCTTTATCCTTCCCCAGCACACTCTCAGGCATTGTTAAAGCTATATTCTTCACTACTGGGCCATCCCTATGTGACTTTAATAGTTGGGAGGAGGAGGTCTTTTTGCAGAGCCCATAGATTATTAGCAAGTTTATTCAGGTACAGGTATACATAAATACAGTTACGTAAATTATCATACATAACAGCATATGTGTAGATTACCTAGGATAACCCCAAAAAAAAGTCAGAAAAAGTGACTTATTTCCATTGGGGTCCCTCTAATATATCTTACAGTTTAAACCTTAAACGTTTAAACAGCTAAGTAACTCAACTGTGTGAAAATAAGTTACAATAAAAGGAGATATACTGGGAATAAGGTTAACCGAGTTATTTACATTAACATTAAAGAGAGGATCAGATCACAGTAATAGGTATACAAATGTTACAGTAATAGATACTATATGGATGTTAGGGTACAAGAAATCGCTCTCCTCCCTTTCTGTAGCTTCATTCATTCATTAGGTACTATTACATGTACGTATTTAACTGTACTCTATATCAACCATTCCTGTGTAACTGGCAAGGGCTTTTGAGCCAAGGAATTGGAGTTACCCCTTCCCTTGAATCAAACCTGATCACTTCCCACACTCCCTTGTGGGTTTAGCATTTCTTCAATAAAGTGTACGTACTAGAAAATCATATACATACGTACAGTGGAACCTCAGTACTGGAACAGCTCCCTACTCGAACAATTCAGTACTCAAATGCTTTGTTCGGTAAAAAAATCGCCCAGTAGTCAACCGTTTGCTAGGCACTCTACCAACCACAACCTTCCAGAACTTCGCTGTAAACTATTGTGTTTCTTCGCATTTTTTGGTGTTTCTTATATTGTATAAATAACTCATCATGGGCCTATGAAGATTAGTATACCTTTGAATAGATATATACCTTTGAAGAGTTTCGAGAGTTTAACTACTCTCGGAGCCCAGCCATGGGCCAAGCTCATGATAACAGCCAACCAAAAAGAAAAAAATTTGTTCAGTACTCAAACAGATCGGCATTCAAACAGCCTTCTGGAATTAATTAAGTTTGAGTACCGAGGTTCCACTGTATATCACAACAACACTAACAACCAACCAGCTTCAACAACCAACAAATCCAACAACCAACTACCCCAACAACCAACCCAACAACCACCTACCCCAACAACCAACTAACCTAACAACCACTTACCCCAACAACCAACTAACCTAACAACCACTTACCCCAACAACCAACCATCCCAACAATCATCTAACCTCACCAACCATCTAACCCTAACAACCAACCAATATAACAACCATCTAGCCCCACCAACCTCTAACCCTCAACAACCATCTAACCCCCAACAACCATCTAATGCCACCAACCATCTAACCGCCAACAACCATCTAACGCCACCAACCATCTAACCCCACCAACCATCTAACCCAACAACCAATTAGCTCCAACCTCAACAACTAACCACCCACAACAACCAACCACAACAACCAACCAAAACAACCAACTAACCACAACTAAACAACCACAACAACCAACCACAACAACCATCCACAACAACTAACCAACCTCAACAGCCAACCAACCACAACTAATCAACCACAACAATTAACCAACCACAACAATTAACAAACCACAACTAACCAACCTCAACAACCAACCAACCTCAACAACCAACCAAAACTAACCAACCTCAACAACCAACCAAAACTAACCAACAAACCACAACAAGTAACCAACCACAACAAGTAACCAACCACAACAACCAACCAACCTCAACCAACCAACCAACCACAGCAACCAACCTCAACAACCAACCAACCACTGCAACCAACCAACCACTGTAACCAACCAACCTCAACAACTAACAAACCTCAACCAACCAAAACAACCAACCAACCACAACAACCAACAAACCACAACTACCAACCAACCACAACAACCAACCAACCTCAACCAATCAACCACAACAACCAACCAACCTCAACAACCAACAACAACCAGCCAACCACAACAACCAACAACAACCAGCCAACCACAACAACCAACCAACAACAACCAGCCAACCACAACAACCAACCAACAACAACCAGCCAACCACAACAACCAACAACAACCAGCCAACCACAACAACCAACCAACCTCAACTACCAACCACAACAACCAACCAACCTCAACAACCAACCAACAACAACCAACCAACCTCAACAACCAACAACAACCAACCAACCTCAACAACCAACAACAACCAACCAACCTCAACAACTAACCAACCTCAACAACTAACCAACCTCAACAACCAAAAATAACTGCATTAAAAATAACCGAGTCATGTGACTAACTGCTGACTGAGCCTCAACATTCGCAACATTTACTTAAAGACATGTACATCAACACCTGTTTGTACAAACATTTGCTACAGATGTTTTATTAGTAATAAAATGTTATTATTTCTCTTTTTCCATCTAAATATAAGAAAAAATGAAAGAAAATGAATAACCTTGGATTGACGTTTTATAAGCAATGTTTTAACAAATTAAAACATATGGTGGGTTTTTTTGGGATTTGCGCGTTTTTTTTTAATTTTAAAACTTAATAAAACAATGGGAGGGGCGGTAAACCCGCATGTGTGGGGCTGGGAGGCGACCCGTTGGGAATCCAGTGACAGGACAGGTCCAGTCCCTTGGATCAAGAGCCACAGGCCCACTCCAAGGACCAGAAACCGGTTAATGGCATCTATAACAACCTTTAAGGGGTTTTTTACCCCCCAAAAAATAGCCCTGAAACGTGCGTATTTATGCGTAATGCGTCACAGTCACTTCCTCTCTCGCTGTCCACTCATCTGCGGCGTTATTTGGGCACTCACACGCCTATATCTACCTCATTATGGGTAGAAAACAGTAGATATGACATGGAAAAGCAGCCACAATCATGGTAATTTACCGAAATAAGGCAGCAGATTGGAGAGCAGCTGTGGGTAGCAGTGCTGCTGGTGGTCAGCTGATGTTTACTGTTGCAGCAACAGCTGTTATCTGCCTCATACTGCACACATGTTGCATCATATTTACTCTCTACCTCTCTCCATAATACTCAATATCGTGGGCGAAAAGTAGCTCGTTTTTTTTTTTAGTCTAATCTAAATCAAGGACCCCAATGGAAATAAGTCACTTTGACTTTTTTGGGTCTTCATACACTTATGATGCTATGTACGATAATTTATGTCTCTGTATTTATAAGTAAGTAAGTAAGTTTATTCAGGTATACACAAATACATTTAAATATATTATCATACATATCAGCATATGTGTAGAGAACCCAGGATAACCCAAAAAAGTCAAAAGTGACTTATTTCCATTGGGGTCCTGTGTACCTGAATAAACTTACACTGTCTGACTTTTTTGAGTAATCCTGGGTAATTTACGCTATGTATGACAATTGTACTTAAGTGTACTTGTACCTAAATAAAGTTACTTACTAAATTTCGAATTTCAGTTGTCAGCAGAGACCTCAGTGGATAAGTCACTTTGACTTTATTTTATTGTATTATCCCGAATAGTTTAGACATATTTTTCTATGTAAGATTATTGTAATTAATATAATATTGTGGCATGTACCTAAGTAAACTTATTTCTACAAAGACCTCAATAGAAATAAGTAAAGACCCGTGAAAATAAATCAAGAACTCGGGTGGAAATAAGTCACCTTGACTTTTTTCGGGTGTTATTATGGGTAATATAATCATTTATTATAAGGCAGAACAACGGTGCCCCGTGGACTGGTGGCAAAACCTCTCGCTTCACACGTTGAAAGTCAGGGTTCGATTCCCAGCGAGGGTAGAAACATTGGACGTGTTTCCTTACACTGGTTGTCTATGTTCACCCATCAGTAAAATGGGTACCTGGGTGTTAGTCGACTGGTGTGGGTCGCATCCTGGGACAAAACTGACCTAATTTGCCCGAAATGCTCAGCATAACAAGCGGCTTTCTATATAGTAGTATGTCATTGATGTCAACTATGGTCTGTATACCTTGTACTTGTAGTAAATAAAGATATTATTATTATTATTAACCGGAGTCATATAAAATTGTGCTGTGTATTTAAATAAACTCAAAATAAACTTATTCCCACAAGGACCTCATTGAAATAATTCCCAACCTGTCGAATTTTTCATTTCTTTTGGAGTTCTTGCAGAAATAAGTATAAACCAACATTTGAAAATTGACGACTAAAAGTGATTAAATCACATGTGCAACACCTGGTTGCCTTTATTAATAATAATAAAAATACACAGTTCATAATAAAGATTCCTGGTAGCTGAATATTTATTAGTCTATTTGTCTCACAAAATCGTAATCACACGATTACAAACAAATCATACCACACCACGGGTGGGGTTTGAACTCGCGATCAGAGAGTCTCTGATCGCGGGTTCAAACCCCTGTACAATATACTTTAGTGTCCGTATTATGTGCCTCCCACACCCATTGCAATATACTATATATATATATATATATATATATATATATATATATATATATATATATATATATATATATATATATATAATTTAGAAAGTCACACACGGACCCTAAGAATTATAGATTACTTGAAACACTTTGGAAAAATGTTTGAAAGACTTATCAACCAGCACCTACGGAAACACCTTGAAATTATTGACTCCCTGAAGAAGAATGAATCTCAGTACCGTGGCTGGACAGGTCTAAGACTGGTCGAAACGTCGCTGTGATGTTTTTCTCTTCAGATCATTTGGATTCAGACAAGACAGGTCAACGCAAGAACCACTGAGCTTAAATCACAGAAAAGTTTCATTGAAATTGGTAAAAGGATAAAAAAAAAAAAAATTCTTCCTCCCCCTTAAACACCAAGGCCTCAAAACAACACTCGTCTTCAAGGACGCGGAAAAAAAACATTTGTTATTATCAGGACAAGAGGGAGTACAGAATATTGAACAATTTCATCTTCCCAAGAATCACCCAAAAAATTCTATGTAGCTTATTGGACAACTGAACCATGAAGTTCAAATTCTAGAAGCCAATATTAGGACCACTTTCTTCTATACGTAGGGATACTCCTAGGTTATGTCCTCTCCCCTATACTGGACAGGAGGGTTAGGGGAGGCATGATAACGACATACAAAATACTACGAGGAATTGACAGGGTGGACAGAGACAGGATGTTCCAGAGATGGGACACAGAAACAAGGGGTCACAATTGGAAGTTGACGACTCAGATAAGTCAAAGGGATGTTAGGAAGTATTTCTTCAGTCATAGAGTTGTCAGGAAGTGGAACAGTCTGGCAAATGACGTAGTGGAGGCAGGAACCATACATAGTTTTAAGACGAGGTATGATAAAGATCATGGAGCAAGGAGAGAGAGGACCTAGTAGCGACCAATGAAGAAGCGGGGCCAGGAGCTATGAATCGACCCCTGCAACCACAAATAGGTGAGTACACATACACACACACTGACTCGACCCCCGGCCCCTGCAACCACAACTAGGTGAGTACAACCAGGTGAGTACAACCAGGTGAGTACGACCAGGTGAGTACGACCAGGTGAGTACGACCAGGTGAGTACGACCAGGTGAGTACGACCAGGTGAGTACACACCTGAGTGACAACTTGAGAATATCATTGCAGGAAAAGCCAAGTCCGAGCCGAAGCTGCCTCAGTCACATCAGAAGGCGACAATAAGTGGTAAAACTACAAGAAGGAAGATCTCACGAAAAAAATAAAAACTAGGAATTCTGTGATGCATTGAACAAATAATCTAAATAGGTATTCTTAGTGGAAACACTAGAAAGTGAAAGAAATATTGTACACCAACGGGTACTGGACACTATACCACAACAGAATATAGAGGTAGACAAACTTTTTGAGTGTATTGGATGAATCAAAACGATGGGATCAGACAAAGTACCACCTTGGATTCTACGAGAGGGATCAGAAGGTACCTATTTGCTGCTAGGTGAACAGGGATCGAACCAAAAACACCAGCGTGCGAGCTGAGTGCGCTACCAACCGAGCTACTGGACATCCTGTTTGCAGATAATGTAAAATAAATGAGACGAATTAAAACCAATAAGAAGGACAGGCTGCAGATGGACCTAAACAAACTTCAGGATTGATCAGACACATGGTTACTGGAATTCAATTCCAGTAAATGCAAAGTTATGAAAATTGAGAAAGGGGCAAGATGGCCGGAACTGAGTGTGCACTCTGGACCAAAGTGGACAAAGACTGCAAACCTAACTCAAGAAGAAAGACCATGGGGTGAACATATTAAAAGGACTCAAGTTCATATATTTCCTACAAATGTATATATATATATATATATATACATACATGTAAATGGTATTCTAGCTTTTACAGAATGTTATGACCTTACTGGAATGTGAAACGAAGGGACATGTGTAGCGTTGGACGCAACTGTCACATATCACCCAGGAATTTCTACACTTTCCAAGATTTCTTCCGGACTTCAATTCTTCTAACATTTCCACACGGTATGTTAAACAGTAGATAAACATTTATCAAGTTAGCCCATATCGTCGATCGGAAACTGGATGCAAATATGAAGGAAGCATGACTCTTATTACCCCCTCCCTTGGCAGTGACGCCTCGCAGTAATACCTAAACACTGAAGCCCTGCTGAAGACAAGACACAAGAATGATCATCAACAACTCAGCGAGATCTTGGTACCTGAATGTGTCGTTGTCATTCAAGTTTTCCACACACCACATCAAGGTGAGGAACGCTAACACTCCCTTGACAGTTATTGCACAATATTTTCTCAATATTCAGTGTGGCTCGGTGTGGTTACTGGTGCCTCGGGGACAGAAGCATGAGTTGATTATTAAATCCCCAATATGCTTCAGACTTTTCCCAAATGGACATTCTTAGAAATATTCCATCGTCTTAAGACCTATCCCAGGTGGACATTCTTAGCTCCGTTCCTGTAGCTACAAATTTTTAATTGCGAATAGATAATTACACATCACAAACTCCCGGAGTGCCTCACTGCCAAGTGATAGGAATACTACAGGTGAGGAGATGAGCACCACAGACCTAAAGTGCTGTTATCACCACCACCACAACAATCACAATGTCCCCTGGCTGATATCTCTAAAGTTGTCACTTACGGTATTGACCTTAACGTCCAGTACGCCAGGGATGGATGGTAAACCCATTATGAATCACGACCGATGTTTATAAATGACGAAATATTGACACTGTGATTAGCTGGAGTACTGTTGTGTCGTAACAGTCTTGGTATTTATGTCATCCGGTGGAACATCCTCTATAGGGCATTGACTCCCTGGGCTCTGGGCTCTGTAATATAGATTGATTATGCAGTAGGTAAGTTGAGCTTCCCATTCAAGGAAGGTACCAGGAATATATGAAGGCTATGCATCCCTCTCTTTCCTGTTGAATCTTTGTTACTCTTTCTTAGAACTCCAGTAGTGAGTACTTACCTAAATGCACTTACCTATTTGTGGTGGCAGGGGTTGAGTCTCAGCTCTCGATTCCACCTCTTCGATGACTGGTACTTGTCTCCCTCTCTCATGACTGTGTGGGCCTTGTCATATCTATTCTTAAAGATGTGTATGGATCCACCACATCTCTCTGCAACTTTTTCCACTTCTTGACCACTCTGAGACTGAAGAAATATTACCTAGTGTTCTTGTGACTATTCCTTGCTTTTAGCTTCCAGCTGTGCCGCCTTGTTCCTGTTTTCCGCCTCTCAGACAATCTGTCTCTGTCCACTCTCTTAATTCTTCTTAGTATTTTGTACATCGTGATCATGTCACTCCTGGGAATGTATATCTTCCAATGTCACCAGGTTTAGCTCACTTCGTTCAGATGGTGTTTTTGCTCCCTCTAGCAGAATTCACGGTGACACTGTCAGGTCCCATCAACTCTGATGTATCCAGCTTCATCAAAAGTTTTTTTTAACTCTTCCCCAGTTGTGTACCTGCTGGTGTATTGTTTTCCAAAGATTTTCTGGCATTGCCCCTGTTTCCATTGAGAAGAACTCTTTAAATCGTTAGGTCAGCACTTCATAAACTTCCTCGTCATTCTCCGTGAGCTCTCCTCCTTCCTTCCTTCTTCAATTGAATTACCTGGTCTTTTACTGTTGTTTTTCAGAGAAGCAGTTTTGGATAAGGCTTGGTCTTGGTTGCTGTGTCGTTCTCAAATTGTCGTGTACTCATCTAATTGTGGTTGCAGGGGTCGAGTGTGTGTGTGTGTACTCACCTAATTGTTGTTGCAGGGGTCGATTCATAGCTCCTGACCCTGCCTCTTCGCTGGTCGCTACTCGGTCCAATCTCTCCCTTCTCCATGAGCTTCGTCGTACCTCTTCTTAAAGCTATGTATGGATCCTGCCTCCACTACATCACTCTCCACACTATTCCACTTTCTGACATCTCTGTGACTGAAGAAATACTTTCTAACATCCCTGTGACTCATCTGAGTCTTCAGCTTCCAATTGTGACCCATTGTTGCTGTGTCCCATCTCTGGAACATCCTGTCTCTATCCACCTTGTCAATTCCTCTCACTATTTTATATGTTGTTATTATGTCTTCCCTGTGTGTGTGTGTGTACTCACCTAATTGTGGTTGCAGGGGTCGAATCAGAGAGTGTGTGTGTGTACCCACCTAATTGTGGTTTGAGGAGTCGAGACTCAGCTCCTGGCCCCATGTGTGTGTGTGTGTACTCACCTAGTTGTGGTTGCAGGGGTCGAGTCATAGCTCCTGGCCCCGCCTCTTCACTGGCCGCTACTGGGTCACTCTCCCTGCACCATGAGCCTTATCATACCTCTTCTTAAAACTATGAATGGATCCTGCCTCCACTACATCGCTTCCCAAACTGTACTCACCTAGTTGTGGTTGCAGGGGTCGATTCATAGCTCCTGGCCCCGCCTCTTCACTGGCCGCTACTGGGTCTCTCTCCCTTCGTCATGAGCCTTATCATACCTCTTCTTAAAGCTATGAATGGATCCTGCCTCCACTACATCGCTTCCCAAGCTATTCCACTTCCTGGCCACTCTGTGACTGAAGAAATACTTCCTACCATCCCTGTGATTCATCTGAGTCTTCAACTTCCAGCTGTGACCCCTTGTTGCTGTGTCCCATCTCTGGAACATTCTGTCTCTGTCAACCTTGTCAATTCCTCTCACTATTTTATATGTCGTTATCATATCCCCCCTTTCTCTCCTGTCCTCCAGTGTCGTCAGGTCGATTTCCCTTAACTCCTCCTCGTGTTGCAAACCTTTGCACTTTCTCTATTTTCTTTATGTGCTTGGCTAGGTGTGGGTTCCAAACTGGTGCTGCATACTCCAGTATGGGCCTAACGTACACAGTGTACAGGGTCCTGAACGATTCCTTATTAAGATGTCGAAATGCTGTTCTTAGGTTTGCTAGGCGCCCGTATGCTGCAGCAGTTATTTGGTTGATGTGCGCCTCAGGAGATGTGCCTGGTGTGTGTACTCACCTAATTGTACTCACCTAATTGTGGTTGCAGGGGTCGAGACTCAGCTCCTGGCCCCGCCTCTTCGCTGTCCACTACTGGGTCTCTGCTCTCCCTGCTCCATGAGCTTTATCATACCTTGTCTTAAAACTATGTATGGTTCCCGCCTCCACTATATCGTTCGCTAGACTATTCCACTTCCTAACTACTCTATGGCTGAAGAAATGCTTCCTAACATCCCTTTGACTCATCTGAGTCTTCAGCTTCCAGTTGTGTCCCCTTGTTTCTGTGTTCCCTCTCTGGAACATCCTGTCACCATCTACCTTGTCGATTCCCTACAGTATTTTGTATGTCGTTATCATGTGTTATCATGTGTGTCTGTGTGTTTGTGTTTGTAGGGGATTCAGGTATCTAAACACTGATACATTTACCAGAATGGAGAATACGAAATACATTGAAAAGAGACACCTGGCTTGGGTCAGTTATATCAGATAGTTTGGTCGCGGTTGGAGGGGAGAGGGAAAGGTTTTAGTTTGATATCTTTATTATGCACCCCATACCCATCCTGTGGGCGGTAGTCAAAAGATTACAGAGGTACATAATGGGTCCAGGGACTGGACCTCAAAGTTTGATGGCTGAGCAAGTTACAAAGGTAATGAACTCAGATGGTCACAATCATGACAAGTTACAAAGGTATTTGCAGATTACAGAGGTATATATAGGGTCCAGAGACTGGGCCCCAAAGTTTTGATAGCTGAACAAGGTACAATGGTAATTAATTCACTAGTTACAAGGTAATGAATCATGTAAGTAAATTTACTTACGTCTGTACATGGTTGCACTCATGAACAAATTATAAAGCAATGAGCAATCTATTAGTCTACACCCAGCCACAACTGTAATGAGTTATTGGTGCAAATTTTAATTGTTGGGTCACACACACACACATATACATATACACATACACACGCATACATGTATATACATACACACATACACATACACACATGTACATGAGGGAAAGGGGGATGGAGTTTGTAGAGATGCAGTTTGTAGGGATGGAGTTTGAGATGGTGGTGAGGTGTGGCCCCTGAAGTGTCTTGGGAGGAGGAGGAGGGAATATCTTGTGTTAGTTAGTTAGTTTAACATCTTTGTTATGCATCCTACAACCATCCTGTGGGCGACAGTCAAAGGATTACAGTGGTACATAATGGGGCCGTGGACTGGACCGCAAAGTTTTGATAGATGAACAAGTTACAAAGCTATCAAAACTTTGCGGTCCAGTCTCTGGACCCATTATGTACCTCTGTAATGTTGTGGTACAGTTTCTGGACCCATTATGTACCTCTATAATATTGAGGTACAGTCTCTGAACCCATTATGTATGGGTCCAGGGACTGTAATGTTGAGGTACAGTCCCTGGACCCATTATGTATCTCTGTGATGTTGAGGTGCAGTCCCTGGACCCATTATGTACCCCTGTAATCATTTGACTACCGCCCATAGGTTGGGTATGACGTCCTGTGACGTAACTGATAAGCGTCCCTTTAGCTATCTGACACTCCCATATATTAATTAGTCATTATTACGCACCCATTACCCATGTTATGGGTGGGAGTGAAACGATTACACAGGCACATAATGGGTCCAGAGACTGATCCCCAGTGCTTTAATAGCTAAGCAAGCGGGTGTTAATGCTCTATTTACAAGTTTATTATCTGGTAACAAGCGTACTGGTAATGAGTTGTTGATGCAAACATCAATTCAGTCACTAAACAGAAATATACCTAGTTGGGTGAGGCTCGGCCCAGTGGTTTACGCACTGGCCTGGAGTTTTTTACGATTCACTTTCCATGGGTTTAAATCCTACCCGTTCCGTGTTTTTTTACTTTACATATTGTGTGTGGTTTTGAATTATATTACCTCATATTTCAGTAAGGTACGATTGATTTCAGAAAGGGTAAAGTGGATATGGGTTAGTTACAATAGATAAGTCATTGTATTTTTCCATAATGGCTGATAACATACTACCAAAATATTTTGACATTTGTTGAGCATTTGTGAGTTGTTTCTGAATTCATTATTTTTCGCATTTCTGCGCATAATGACACAAGGTGTGACAATAATCCATCTTATTGTAATCTTTACAGAAAAATAGCCACAGGTCCAAAGACCACACACTGGCGACAACTCTCTCCAAAGAGCCTCCAGCTCTCGTTCCTCGGCCAGAGTACTGCCCTCTGTCAGTTATCTGCCCCAAGTTCTACAGAGATCTGCACACAGGCCAGGGCTCTTCCAGAATTTTCCCTCTTAGCTGTACTGTACTGTAGTAGGTTCGTCGGTCTTGTCCCAGTCCAGATGGTGACCCGACTTTGGCCCCCCTGGTGGGGGTGTCGCTCATCTTCTTCCTTCTGTCCTATGTGGACGTCTTGCTATGGTCCCTCCGGCTGGAGGGACCATAGCTGTTTCCCTGGGCTTATATGGTCCTCCATACACCCACCCCCCTTAACTCCAAGGTCCGAGAGTCACCTTCCATGGCTAGCACACCACCAGAGTGAGAACATTAACACCATTTAGGTGTTCATTTAGCGCACTCAGCTCTCACACTGAGGTCCGGAGGTCGATCCCCGGCACGGCTGGAAAACGTTGGGACGTGTTTCCATAAGACACCTGCTGTCCATTGTTTACCCATCAGTAAAATGGGTACCTGGGTGTTAGTGGACTGATGTGGGTCGCATCCTGGGATAAAACTGACCTAGTTTCCCCGAAATGCTCTGCATAACAAGCGGCATTCTATATAGTAGTATGTCATTGATGTCAACTAGGCCTGTATACCACGTACATGTACTTGTAGTAAATAAAGATATTAATATTATATTATTATTATTACCTCCCAATTTAAGGATATTCTCTTGCTCGAACAATAAGACCTGAGAAGCCAGACCACAGGTATTCTCTCTTGGGATATTCACTCCCTAGTCTCGAGGCCTAATAATCCCAGATTAACGGGACTCATGGTGACCTGATATGTGTGTGAGACGGTTCTTCTACTAGTACATCACACTCACACTGATGTTTTGTAAGTCAGGAATCAGCAAAGCGCCTGATGAAGCAGGCCTTTCACACGTGATATGATCAGTGGTCAAGCAACCACTGATGTACCAGTGTTGGGTACCACTAGTCAAGTTACCACTGGTGTACCAGTGTTGGGTACCACTGGTCAAGTTACCACTGGTGTACCAGTGTTGGGTACCACTGGTCAAGTTACCACTGATGTACCAGTGTTGGGTACCACTGGTCAAGTTACCACTGGTGTACCAGTGTTGGGTACCACTGGTCAAGTTACCACTGATGTACCAGTGTTGGGTACCACTGGTTAAGAGGTCATTCCCTGGAACATCTTCGACACTCTAATTTGAGGTTAGGTTAGGTAAGGTTCGTCAGGAAACAGGACAAGTGTTTCCTGACGCAGGTGTTAGTCATATGATGACCCGCCGTTGGAGCTTTAGGCCATCTGACCGAGGCCTTCCGCTGGCTTACCGGTCCACCCCTTTAAAAATTATGGTCAGAGTTATAACAATTTTTTATATTTTCTCTAATTTGAGACCATCAAATAATCATATTTAAAAAAAAAATCACAAAAAATAAAGAAAAGGCAATTTGTAGAATAAGATTACACAGGAAAAAAACTACTAACTGAAAACGTTTATTAACTCATTTATTCAATTTCTACAAAAAAATGAGATGATGAAAATAAATAACATGAATGATGGATTAATGAAAGGCTTCGAAGTTTAAAGATATTTATTATTTATCGTTATTGAGGCAAGAGTTTAACATTAAGACAAAAGGATAGGTGATATATATATATATATATATATATATATATATATATATATATATATATATATATATATATATATATATATATATATATATATATATATATGTATGTATGTATGTATATATATTTGCAGCATTACCTATACGAGGGCTCAGATCATTAATATTACTGGAGTGTAACACTGATTACTATAAATTGTGAATGTAATCTAACGTTCACACATGTGATTTGTGTATGGTACAGACTCCATGGATTCTTATCGTATGGTACTGCATTCATTCATTGTACAGGTGTTGAGCTGAAATGTGCTTATGACTGGCGGCCAAATGTACCAAAAGTGAGCGAAGGAGTGTACATGGGATTAATACATGGGATTACTAAGAGGTACATGGGGGAGGCAGAGAGCCCTTTCAAAGACCTTTGGGTCGATATCGAGGCTACCTGTTGAGGAATTACTACGGTCTAGATACCTCTAATTCGGTCTAGATAGTCGAGGCAAGAATAGTAAAGGAGGAGGCTCTCTCTCTATCCTTCACCTCCATCTGGCTTGAAAAAATTTAAAGAAAAAATGACCGGAAATTTATTAGGGAACGTGGAATAAAAATTGTATTTCTTCTCTATATTTATTACTACTGTTACTATCAGTAACAGTAGTACTACTACTGTTACTACTTACTACTACTAATATTACTACTATTACTATTTCTACTGCCACCTCTGCAACTATTATATATATATATATATATATATATATATATATATATATATATATATATATATATATATATATATATATATATATATATATATATATATATATATATATATATATATATATATATATATATATATATATATATACATATATATATATATATATATATATATATATATATATATATATATATATATATATATATATATATATCATTGTAATACTACACAAGTATTACACTGGACTTATTTCCATTGGGGTCAAGGACCCCAATGGAAATAAGTCACTTTGTCTCTGACTTTCTGGCTTATCCTAGGTTAAATTACACTGTGTGTGATAATTGTACTTATGTGTACGTGTACCTAAATAAACTTACCTACTTACTATATGTCATTGTTACAGTGACATAATCAAGCACAGCATTGATCTTGTGGTAAACAATATACTAAATTTTTCATTCATAGGTTTCTTAAAGGAATGTTTTTGAGAGAGAGAGAGAGAGAGAGAGAGAGAGAGAGAGAGAGAGTCAGAATAATATAATGAACTTCGTTATTCGTATGTTTTATAATGTTTTTACATTTCTACACCCGCCTTATCCGTAATGAATTCATCGTAACGGTGGAAATATAGTGGAAGGATGCACAGTACACCAGACCTCCACCCTGGGGAGCCAGCATATCAGGTGACTTGATAGTGAACAATGAAGTAAACAAAAGCGTATGCTAGGTTAGAGTTCCTCCGCAGGCAGGCAGTGTCTACCTACCGAGGCTCGCAGGACACTATGTCTACCCCTTATACTGGGTGTTTCAAATATATTGACGCATTTTCAAAGCAGTATATTTCACGATCGGATCCATCTCTTTGAAACACCCTGTACAATGTCATTATGCTCTTCATTATACTCTGCTTTAACAAAAACAAAACAACAACAACTGAAAGATAGACCACAAATCACCCATAACAAAATGGTGAGATTCGTCATGGATCTGGGTCCAACAGAGCATGTATTCCAGGATGAATTAAAACAACTGGATATGCTGAATGTTGAAGACAGAGTAAAACAACTGAAGTTAAATCATGTTTATAGAACTGCTCACAAGCAGAGTCCAAAATATCTTGCTCTCAGGCTTGTCAAGGTTAGGAACTAAAACCAGTATGGTAAGTGAACACAGTTCTGTAGGTGCTCAGGCCTCAAACATATTTTATTATTCAGCAATAAAGTAGTGGAATGGATTGGCTGAACATATCAAAGCCAGTCCTAGCATGAACCAGTTCAGCAAGAGAGCTAGAAGGTACCTAATGAATGAAGCTACAGATAGGGAGGAGAGTAATTTCTTGTGTAGTTAACTTATTATTATAAGCTGATCATCTCTTTAATGTTCATGTAAATAACTCATTTAACTTTATTTCTTTTGCTCCTCTTTTTAATGTAAGTGATTTTCACATATAGTTGAGTTTCTTAGCTATTTTATATTTTAAAGTTAAAATCATGACTGATTCCCGGTTAGTGTAAAAACATTGGGCGTGTTTCCTTACACCTGTTGTCCTCGTTCACTTAGCAAGCAAGTAGGTACCTGGGTGTTAATCGACTGGTGTGGATCGCATCATGGGGGACAAGATTAAATGACCCTAGCGGAAATAAGACAGTCCCTCGATGATGCGCTGCCTTTCTTAGGTTATCTTGGGTGGCTAACTCTCCGGGGTCAAAAATCCGAGCAAAATCTTATCTCTTATCTTACTGTATCTTACAAATGGGCTTTCAATAACAAGATACTGGAAGGACCCCAATGGAAATAAGTCACTTGGTCCGATTTTTTGGGTTATTCTAGGTAATTTACACACATGTTACTATATATGATAATTGTAATCAACCACAGTTAGTTAGTTTAATATCTTTATTATGCACCCCATACCCATCCTCCCACATCTGTGTAACTTTAGTACTTTACTTATGTGTACTTTTACCTAAATAAACGTACTTTCTACTGAATAGTCATAAGATACACATCAAAATAATTGAGTTTACCTCTTATTTATTCGTTTTCTTTTAAAGAAGGAACTTCTATAGGGGGAAACTATAACAAAGCAATAGAAAATGTGTACATATACGTACAGTACATTACGTATATTGTTTACATTACCTTTAGTAAGTAAATGTAGTTAAGTTCAGCTTACACATTTCCGGATGATTAATATTGTCTAACATAGTAACATTTGTAAATTACGAAGGATAACCTAAAAAAGCTAAACGAAGAGACATTTCTTTGGTCAATATTAAGAGTTTCCCTAAAAAAAAGTTAATACGTATGTAAATTCTCCAACATTACGTGGGTAATGCAATGGAGATACAGTATTTACATTTTAGGCCAATGGGAAGGAAAGCTATAATTTGGTAACCAAACCTAATCTAGAAAAGGACCACAGTGGAAATAAGTCACTTTGACTTTATTTAGGCCCAGGTACACCTAAGTACAATTATCATTAGGTGTCCCGTGGCCTGGTAGGCAGCGCTCTCACTTCGCAAGCTGAGTGTCTGTGGCTCGATCCCCGGAAAGGGTGAAAACATTGGGCGTGTTTTCTTACACATGTTGTCCCGTCCCCCTAGCACGTAAGTAGGTACCTGGATGCTAGTCGACTGGTGTGGGTGGCATCCTGGGGGACAAGATTGAGGACCACAGTGGAAATAAGACAGACAGTTCCTCGATGACGCACTGACTTTCTTGAGTTATTCTGGGTGGCTAACCCTCCGGTGATAAAAATCCGAACAAAATCTTATCTTATACATAGTGCAAATTACCTAGGATAAGTGTATGACACTTTTCAGGTCGCTTGTTCTACCTAGGCTGGAATATTGCTGCACACTAACTGCACCTTTCAAGGCGGGTGAAATTGCTGACCTAGAAAATGTACAGAGAACCTTCACGGCACGCATAACTGCGATAAACCACCTCAATTACTGGGAACGCTTGAAGTTCCTAAACCTGTACTCCCTGGAACACAGGCGGGAGAGATACATTATTATATACACTTGGAAAATCCTAGAGGGATTAGTACCAAACTTGCACACGAGTGTCACTACCTATGAAAGCAAAAGACTCGGCAGAGGATGCAACATCCCCTCAATGAAAACCAGGGGTGCCACTAGCACGTTGAAAGACAACACAATAAGTGTCAGGGGCCCAAGACTGTTCAACTGCCTCCCAGCATACATAAGGGGGATTACCAATAGACCCCTGGCTGTCTTCAAGCAGGCACTGGACAGGCCCCTAAAGTCGGTGCCTGACCAGCCAGGCTGTGGTTCGTACGTTGGACTGCGTGCGGCCAGCAGTAACAGCCTGGTTGATCAGGCTCTGATCCAACATGAGGCCTGGTCACAGACTGGGAAGCAGGGGCGTTGACCCCTGGAACTCTCTCCAGGTAAACTCTCCAGGTAACCCAAAAAGGTCAAACTAACTGATTTCCATTGGGGTTTAGTTAGTTTAATATCTTTATTATGCACCCCATACCTATCCTGTGGGCGGTAGTCAAAAGATTACAGAGGTACATAATGGGTCCAGGGACTGGACCCCAAAGTGGGTCCTAGGTAATTTACACATATGTTACTATGCATGATAATGGTACTTATGTGTTCCTTTACCAAAATAAACTTACTTAATTTTAGGTTATGTTATGTTAGGTTTGGTTAAGTTAGCATAATTTTGGTATCAAACTTATTTTTTCACATTGGTCCAAATTACATGTGTCTCCATTGCACAACTAGCTTAATAAAAATGCCAACAGATAACCTGCATATAGACTATCTTTTCTAAATATATAGGAAGGTAATAAACTGAACAGATATTATAAATATCGAATTTCTCAATAAAATAACATTCAACTTTTTTTTTTTTTTTGAGGAATGAAAGGCAATGAACCAAAGGCTAAGAGTGTGTGTTGACAAATGTAATTGATGGGTGTGTGTGTACTCACCTAATTGTGGGTGCAGGGGTCGATTCATAGCACCTGGCCCCGCCTCTTCACTGGTCGCTACTAGGACCACTCTCTCCCAGCTCCATGAGCATTATCGTACCTCATCTTAAAGCTATGTATGGATCCTGCCTCCACTACATCTCTCTCCAGACTATTCCACTTCTTGACAACTCTTTGACTGAAGAAATACTTCCTAACATCTCTGTGATTCATCTGAGTCTTCAACTTCCAACTATGACGCCTTGTTGCTGTGTCCCATCTCTGGAACATCCTGTCTCTGTCCATCTGTATGACCCTCGGTGTATAAGCAATGATAGGTTAAACAAACCATACCACGGTGGGGTTCGAACCCGCGGTCACAGAGTCTCAAAACTCCAGACTCTGTGACCGCGGGTTCGAACCCCACCCGTGGTATGGTTTGTTTGCAATCGTGATATTACGATTTCGTGAGTCAATGATAGGTTACTTCACTTCCGTTTTAATTAATTAAAATATTCTTGATTGGTGATTAAGATGTTTCGTGAAGCCCCATCTTTGTTAATGTAATCTTAATTTTTAAAGGGGTGGACTGGTAAGCCAGTGGAAGGTCTCAATCACTTGACCAAAATCTCTAGTGGCGGGTCATCATATTACTAAGACCAATTTTACCTAAGTTTTATTTTTTATAGGTAGCCTCTCACCAGTAACAGTTCGTGTGATAGATTTTGCTCTTGTGTCTCTAGGGACTCAAGTCAGTTCCTGACCAGCCGGGCTGTGGTTCGTACGTTGGTTTGCGTGCGGCCAGCAGTAACAGCCTGGTTGATCAGTTCCTGATCCACCACGAGGCCTGGTCATGGACCGGGCCGCTGGGGCGTTGACCCCCGAAACGCTCCTCCAAGTATGCTAACAATGGCTTAGGCCTTAGATACACATGTACAGTCTCGGGTTTGATTCCCATCTACTCACTGAAAAAAGTTAATGCTTATTACGATTCTTTTAATGATGTTAAACTTGGGTACAAATTCTTAAATAACAAAGAAAATACAGAAATAACAAGACCTCTGACATGTACACTTATGCGTGTATGTATCTGTCTCTTCTTAAGAAAGATTCCTTGGTGACGAGATCTTGATCTAGGGAATTAGATCTGTCTTCCCCTTCCTTGGATCGAACCTGACTGTCTTTCATTCCCGAGGCTCTGTGTGACCTGTAGGGTGTAGGGTGTACGAGAGAGTGTCAAGGGTGCCGGCCCTTGTCGGAGGCACAAGAGACCTCTCCAGGCAGGGATTATTCTGCTCTGTTTGGTCAACATACATTGTGAAGCAGCAAGAACCTCTGGCTATGTTGCCTGCTTATTCTTCATCCCATCTATCACACAGCGGGGCCAGGAGCTATGAATCGACCCCTGCAACCACAACTAGGTGAGTACAGGGCGCAGCAAGAAGGATCTAATGCCTACTGAGTCTGTGAGAATACAGCTAGCATGGGTCCAGGAGGTAGAGGAGGGTTGGCAAGACGCCGGTTAAATGAGGTACCGGCTTCTCAGGTCTATACCACAAACTATGATTCTAATAGTTGACCTGCAACTTCAACAGAGCATCTTCTAGCAATAACGGGACCTGGTGCACTCAAAATCCAGCTGAAATGCACCGGGGTACAACACGAACCAGCAATGATGTGTTCCCCTACACGCCGGCCTGTTTCAGGCCTATCAGTCTTCATTCTTGGAAAAGAGAATTTCAAGATATCGGACCCTCGTTTCTGGATCTAGATTGGGTGACCATAAAAAAAAAAATCACCGTTTCAGACAATAATAAACATCCTCCTTCGACGCTAAATTCTCAGAATGTCAATGAAGAGCCTCATTTCACACCTGAAGGGATTTCAGTCCTGGACGAGTCGAAACGTTGGGCATGTTTCCTTACACCTACTGACCTTGTTTACCTAGCAGGAAGTAGGTACCTGGGTGTAAGCCCCTTGTTCTGGTGACGCATCCTGGGGGAGAGGATTAAAGGACCCGAATGGAAACAAGCCTGTTAGTTCAATAACAATGACTTTGTTAAGTTATCTTGGCTTACTAACCATATGAGTTAATAATCCGAGCAAACTCTTCTTCAAAAGGGCACTGTAGGCACTGCTCGGCAACATAGCCATCATGTGAGAAAAGATCTTCAAGGTAACACAGGAGTGTGGTGAAGTGACGAGAGCTTTGTTATTAGACGCCAACAAAGAGCGTAACAGCATTATCAGGAGATTCCTTTGTTGCATTCTGGAGCCCAATAATTCAGGCTTAATCTTTGGCAGTTGTAAATCTGTCTGATAAGGTCATTTAATTTATTCTGAGTTATGACGTACGGTTTAAATGATGTCAAGTTATCACCTAATTCGAGTCTTTCACATATCCCAGCCGGGCTGTGGTTCGTACGTCAGTTTGCGTGTGGCCAGCAGTAACAACCTGGTTGATCAGACCCTGATTCACCACGAGGCCTGGTCTCAGGCCAAGCCGCGAGGGCGTTGACCCCCGAAACCCTCTCCAGGTATACTCCAGGAATGAGACTCACTTGTGATGAGAAGATACATGACGGTGTTTATAATTATGCCACAGCTAAGGGGTCCAAATTCGAGGCAGGAAATCTTCACAAATTTTGACAATAACAGAACCTTAGGGAAATGAAGTTAGAAAAACAATGTGGATATGAATCTACTTAAAGGGACGGGAACGGGAGTAGGTCCATAGTAACAGGTGCCACTCGATTGCTAGAGCACTCAGCTCACACATTGAGGTACGTGGTTCGATCCCCGGTACGGATGGAAACATTAGGACGTGTTTCCTTAAGACACCTGCTGTCCATGTTCACCTATCAGTAAAATAGGTACCTGGGTGTTAGTCAACTGGTGTGGGTGGCATCCTGGGGAACAAAATTGATCTAAATATTGCCCGAAATGCTCTGCATAATAAGGGGCTTTCTGTATAGTAGTTGTATAGTAGTATGCCATTGATGTCAGTTAGGCCTGTATACCTTGTACATGTACTTGTAGTAAATAAAGATTATTATTATTATTATTATACTATAAAGAATAAGAGAGGTGGCAAGAGCCTCCGCCAAGGGCCGTAAACATCGTGAACAAACAAAATCTTACGGTAATTGTGTCGAGATACTCAATCGAGGCAGCTGCCTCCCAAACCTCTCAAAAAAAAGCACGGAGCACTAAACGTGTAGCACAAAAGGCCATATGCGAGGTACTGCAGGGAGGAGGCCAAGCCTCCCACATCAACAGCAGACTCCAGTGTGACGTGAGACATCAATAAATCCATGCTATGTTGTATATCAATGCTATACAATACTGACAAGAAGATGGATTAGGCACATTTGCAACATCTGGGTATCATTACTTTGTAGACGCTTCGCCAATGTGAAGATACCCAGATGTTGCACCATGCTACGTTACCTGCGTATTCGTAACTCAGAACTCGTTCACTGCGATGGATTGAGTCCCAGTAAAACTGAAATTTCAGTCTACTAACAGAAATTCTGAATGCATAGGTATCTTACGTACACAGGTAAACTAAGCATGTCACACTGACAACGTTCATAATACCAAATGAACAGGATGGTTTCTTGCCTTTTTTTTCTGTACACTTACACTGCATACGTCCGAAATGCTGTGCATATGGACTTTCTGATTATTGATATGTTTTGTAGGTACTGTAAATTTGAAATATAAAAGTAAAATTAACTGAATGGTGAGAGAGGGTTAAGCCTGGCGTTTAGAGAAAGCTCGCAGATATCCTCTCATTAGCTGTTTAGATCAAGGACCCCGATGGAAATAAATCACTTTGTCTGACTCTCTTGGGTTGTCCTAGATAATCCACAAATATGCATCCTGTGCATGTCTGAACTGAATACATTCTTCCGTACTGTCAAGACTGAGGAAACTTGTGAGTCTGCTGCTACACCACTCTTTAATTTTTTAAGGGTGCCTGTATATACACACACCAAAAAACAGGCCTATTTCAGCCCATATCTTCGGGTAATTAATTCCTTATCAAAACCTTTCTCAGAAGCTTTTGTCACTATATTCCAGGTGCTTAACAACGTATATATTATTAAATATCTGCTAATTAATGGTGCACCATATACACTGTAAGGTTGTGCCTGTTGACTTACTCCCCAAGTGTGTAACACATTCATTTGGATTAAACGAAAGACAGAGTTGCAGAAAACAAATATTGCTCAGACTTCTAGTGCTTTTCCTCATATATATATATATATATATATATATTATATATATATATATATATATATTTTATATATATATATATATATATATATAATTATGATATTACTTATATATAAACTTATATATAATAACATGACAATGGTTATTAATGCAAAACATCTATGCATAAATACACTTACCTACGTGACTATGTATGAAAATCTTTGTACACTATATGGAATTTCGACCGTCGAAGCAGACGGTCTTGTGGACTCGCTGCAGCGCCATCTGTTAGCGGATTATTTTTGTTATGGTTAACACTATTTATAGCAGCTTGTAATTTTCTCCTTCTTAAATACATCAAGCTAATATTTTGTTGAACAAAGTTCCATTGAAAAAACATAACAATTTCTTATAATTTTGCGACTACGTTGTGTGTGAAAGACGTCTCTGAAGCCATAGTATAATGAGAAGTTCTTTGCCGGTTATTGAGAAAACAAGAGATGTAACTAATTTTTTTTATCATCGTAGGCTGTTAAAAGATAACCATTACTGGTGTCATAGTCGGCAGATACAGAAGCATACTAGTCGTGTTGATAATGGAATAAATATCGACAAGTTGAAACGTTTAAGCAACGAAGATATCCAACTGTTATATATGTCTCTCAATCATCATACTAAGTCTCGTCTGAGCGGAAAAGTATATGAGGAGGCGCGGCCCGTCCATAAAATGGTTATAATAATAATAATAATCATAATTTTTAAAGGGGTGGACTGGTAAGCCAGCGGAAGGCATCGGTCGGATGACTAAAAGCTCCAGCTGTGGGTAATCATGTGACTAAGACCCGCGTCAGGAAACACTTGTCCTGTTTCCTGACAAACCTTACCTAACCTAACCTTCATAAGTCTGTGTAACGTGGCGATCTCCATAAGTCGTGGCGACCTCCCTAGGGTGTGGCGACCTCCCTAGAGTGTGGCGACCTCCCTAGGGTGTGGCGACCTCCCAAGAGTGTAGCGACCTCCCTAGGGTGTGGCGACCTCCCTAGGGTGTGGCGACCTCCCTAGAGTGTGGCGACCTCCCTAGGATGTGGCGACCTCCCTAGAGTGTGGCGACCTCCCTAGGGTGTGGCGACCTCCCTAGAGTGTGGCGACCTCCCTAGGGTGTGGCGACCTCCCTAGAGTGTGGCGACCTCCCTAGGGTGTGGCGACCTCCCTAGAGTGTGGCGACCTCCCTAGAGTGTGGCGACCTCCTAGGGTGTGGCGACCTCCCTAGAGTGTGGCGACCTCCCTAGGGTGTGGCGACCTCCCTAGAGTGTGGCGACCTCCCTAGAGTGTGGCGACCTCCCTAGAGTGTGGCGACCTCCCTAGGGCGCAGACTTGAGTAAGAAGCCAAATTTGTTTGAAAAAACAATGAATATGAAAAAAATCAAATACAATAACGAAGATGACAAAATATAATGAAAAATGGGGAAAATGGTTTTTAGTTTACCATAAACATTATATCAGATATGCCTTTTGGGTATATCGGCACCCATTGCCTATTTTTCCCTAAGGTGCCATGTGTTGGCAACCAGTGAAGGGCCACCCGCGTGCATATGAGTGCCTTAAATTATTTTCTCCGGGACTAGCGAGGCCTATTCAAAAGAAAATTCTAGTATTTACAGTAATAGCCTTGTATTAAAACAATTCTTCCCAAAACATAACTAATTTTGTTCCACGTGATTTGTTGGGCGCCGACGCATCAATACGAACCTCAAATCATTTAGCCAGTCGTGAGATAACAATCTCTTATGGTAAGATAATTGAGACATGTTTTTAAATTTAAAGATTTGAATGTCTTATATTCCGTGTTTGGTGGTCTTCAAAACTCACAACACAGGAGACTAAAACTTTAGATGTTTCGGGCCGTGTTGGGTCATTATCTGGACGGGTAATGATAATATCCAGAAGTGGCCAAAAGGTTATTTAAAGTCTCGTTTTCCGAATTTGTGGGTTTCTGCGAAATAAAAAAATGACTACTGTCTACATAACCTTCACAAACCTAATTGTCTAAGTCACGGTGAAGCATTTTATAACAGCTTTCAGATCACCTTATAACACTTCTGTCAGGCTCCATTGTAAACAAGGGCTTCACGGTGAATTTTCTCGAACTTCTCAGGTTTCTTTTTACACTTTTAATATTTCTGGGCTTGTCAGTTGCTAAGTGACTTTGTTTCATTATATCTTTCTTATTAATGGATTTGTTCTATGTATATTGTTGATTAAAATTATCATTCGTCTTGTTTCTCCTTTTACTGTTGAATTTTTAGCTAAGTAAGAGAGTTATGAGCTGGTATAATGCTTATGGGTCAGCCTCCGGGGCATGACACAGGGGTGACCTTGCAGTGAAAGCCAGACACAGGATAGCTTGTCACTGCACTGTATCTACCGCTGGCACTGTCACTGCACTGTGTCGCTTGCACTGCTGCTGAGCCTCGCTGGCACTGGCACTGCACTAGAACCACTCGACGAAGAAGACGCACCAGTATATAATGTTGAGGACGGTAAAAGAGGTGGGGAAGAGAATGCGGGAGACTCGGTCGATCAAGATGGCTCTCTCTCTCCTCCGGCGCTGATGCTGACAGTGATGGAGAAGATCAAGGTTAGCAGCAGACTCGGCAGACACAAGCACGACAAACACAACAGACACAAGCACGACAAACACAACAGACACAAACACGACAAACACAACAGACACAAGCACGACAAACACAACAGACACAAGCACGACAAACACAACAGACACAAACACGACAAACACAACAGACACAAACACGACAAACACAACAGACACAAGCACGACAAACACAACAGACACAAGCACGACAAACACAACAGACACAAACACGTCAAACACAACAGACACAAGCACGACAAACACAACAGACACAAGCACGACAAACAACAGACACAAGCACGACAAACACAACAGACACAAGCACGACAAACACAACAGACACAAGCACGACAAACACAACAGACACAAACACGACAAACACAACAGACACAAACACGACAAATACAGCAGACACAAACACGACAAAGACAACAGACACAGGCTCAACAAACACAGATCTTACTTATCAATTAAAAACATCATTTTATTTTATAGTTTCAAAATTCTCATTCAGCTATTATTTTTAACTTCCCATCAATACCTAATACAGAACTAGAACCATAAGTATAAACCTCACATACATGTAATCTTATTATTTAAATTCTAGTTCATGTTCTAGTTAAGCTTCGCCAGAATATCTATGCATAACATAAGTTTTGAAATTAGTATTACACTGTATATATGTGCACTATTTTGAAATTGAAAATATTGATGCAATATTTTTTTTATTTAAAACAACGAAGTCTGAAATATTTATAAAGAATATCTTGTTAGATCAATTATATTTATATAAAGTAAAACCATTATACATATAGTTGATATTTGTAAATAATCTAGTTGATGAAATATATATATATATATTATATATATTATATATATATATATATATATATATATATATATATATATATATATATATATATTATGTGGATTACTAACACGGAGACTTATTAACACAGGAGGGTTACTAACAAAGTAGAGTTACTAACACATGAGAGTTACTAACACAGGAGGGTTACTAACACATGAGAGTTACTAACACAGGAGAGTTACTAACACAGGAGAGTTACTAACACAGGAGAGTTACTAACACAGGAGAGTTACTAACACAGGAGGGTTACTAACACATGAGGGTTACTAACACAGGAGAGTTACTAACACAGGAGAGTTACTAACACAGGAGGGTTACTAACACATGAGAGTTACTAACACAGGAGAGTTACTAACACAGAAGAGTTACTAACACAGGAGAGTTACTAACACAGGAGAGTTACTACACAGGAGGGTTACTAACACATGAGGGTTACTAACACAGGATGGTTACTAACACAGGAGAGTTACTTACACAGGAGAGTTACTAACACAGGAGGGTTACTAACACAGGAGGGTTACTAACACAGGAGGGTTACTAACACAGGAGGATTACTAACACAGGAGAGTTACTAACACAAGATAACTCCCCCCAAAAAGCCTAAACTGTCTAATTTTATTGTGGATTTTTGTCAGGTTCATCCCCATGATAGATCAACATTAAGTCGACTGACTTCCCTGAATCTATTTCCTGTTGTGGAAAAAAAGACATTTATGCATAATTAAGGACATATATTTGAGGAAACGTTTCGCCACGAGTGGTGAAACGTCTTCTTTAATGCCCTTAACTGTACGTAAGTGTCTTTTTTCCACATCTAGTCGGTATTGGCTTACTAGGTTTTTCAATCTATTTCAGTCTAACACCTGCTAGGTGCCGGGGCCAGCAGGTGTTAGCAGACCTGCTTTGCGTCCTGCTTTCCCGGGGGTTGACAGGGGAACTTTTATTTATAAGATTTACCTTTGGAGCCTTTGCTGGGCCAAGAGGCGGTGGTGGAGGGGGTGGTGGGGGCCCAAAGGTATGTTGCATGCCCGAGTGGTGTTGCATGCCCGGATGGTGCATTGCAGGGTCTTGTATGCCGCTGAACAAGGGTCCATTTGGCATCTGGGAGGTGGTAAAGTGGGAGGAGGTGGTGTAGTGGGCAGATGTTGGGAGGTGGGCAGGGCAGGATGTCTGGGCCAGCATCTCCAGCGGGGAGAGACCGTTTCCTGGGGAGGCTGCTGGGGAGGTAATGGTGGTGATGGTGTCCAGCTGGTGAAAGAAGAAACACGTGTTAATGTACCACCACCACCACCACCACCTGTCACACATATTGTACCACCACCTCCTGTCATACATATTGTACCACCACCACCACAACCTGTCACACATATTGTACCACCACCACCACCACCACCACCACCCAACATATGTTGTACCACCACCAGTAGCAGCAGAAGTAGTAGTCTGTAGTAGCACCAATAGAAATAGGAGAAATTAGAAGAAAGTAGTAGTAGTAGTAGTAGTAATAGCAGCAGTAGTAGTACTAGTAGTAATAGCAGCAGTAGCAGTAGTAGTAGTAGTAGTAGCTAGCAGCAGTAGTAGTAGTAGTAGTAACAGTAGCTGTATTAAAAGTAGTAGTAATAGTAGTTGTATTAGTAGTAGTAGTAGTAAAAGTAGTAGTAATAGTAGTAGTGTTAAAATAATAATAGTAGTAACAATAGTTGTAATAGAAACAGTAAATGTAGTATTAATAGCAGTAGTAGTGATAGTAATAGTAGTATTAGGTAGAACAATAGTTGCAGTAGTAGTGATAGTAATAGTAGTATTAGGTAGAACAATAGTTGCAGTAGTAGTGATAGTAATAGTAAAGATGGGTTCATTGACAAGAGGGTCAAGGCTGACATTGACCAGTGTTGAGTTATTTACAGCCTGGTCTGACATTTCACTGTCTCAGTGTGTCTCTGGTTGTCTTCACTTTCCTGTTGTTAGTGGTCTGGTGGCTAGAGCTCTCGTTTCACACACGGAGGGCCCGGGTTCGATTCCCGGCGGGTGGAAACTTTTCGACGTGTTTCCTTACACCTGTTGTCATGTTCACCTAGCAGCAAGTAGGTACCTGGGGTGTTAGTCGACTGGTGTGGGTCGCATCCTGGGGGACAAGAATGAGGACCCTCTGGGGTTAAAAATCCGAAAAAATCTTATCTTTATCTTATCTTATTACTGTCTGATTGTCTTCACTTTCCTGTTGTCTGCCACTGTCTTTATTACTGTCTGGTTGTCTTCACTTTCCTGTGTCTATCACTGTCTTTATTATTGTCTGGTTGTCTTCACTTTCCTGTTGTCTGCCACTGTCTTTATTACTGTCTGGTTGTCTTCACTTTCCTGTGTCTATCACTGTCTTTATTATTGTCTGGTTGTCTTCACTTTCCTGTGTATATCACTGTCTTTATTATTGTCTGGTTGTCTTCACTTTCCTGTTGTCTGCCACTGTCTTTATTACTGTCTGGTTGTCTTCAAGGTCCTCTGTCTATCACTGTCATTATTATTGTCTTTATTTTCTTCAGCTTTCCTGTGTTTTTATTACGTCTTTATTTTATTGTCTGATTGTCTTCACTTTCTTTGTTTTGACTGTTTTATTATTATCTGTTTTTATTTCGTTTTTGTCTTTCATTGTTCTTTATTATTGTCTTTGTCTTCCTTTCTGTAGTTTATTACTTCTCTTTTTTTTTTCTTGCTCTTTTGCTTCACTTTCCTGTTGTTGTCACACTTGTGTGTATGTTTGTCTAGTTGTGTTCAGGTCCATCTGTCTATCATCTAGCTAATTTATTGTCTGTATATTCTCTTCACTGGCCCATTTTCCCCTGTCTTTATTGACGTCTTTCAAAATCGTCTTTATTGTTTTTATTGTCTTTATTACTGTCTTATTGTCTTGACTTTTGTTATTATTATAACTTTATTTATTGTCGTTATTGTCTTTCATTGTTGTCTTTATTATTGTCTTTGTTACTCTTTTTAGTATTGTTTTTATTGACTTCTCAATCTTTTTGTTCTTGCTCTGTGTGCGTATCTATGTGTACATTTCTCTTTCTGTGTGTACACACTTGTGTGTGAATGTTTTGTGTTTACATGTCTGTGTGTACACGTGTTTCAATCTGTACACCTCTATACTCAGCTAATTGTGGTTGCAGGGGTCGAGTCATAGCTCCTGGCCCCGCCTCTTCACTGGTCGCCACTAGGTCCACTTCTCCCTGCTCCATGAGCTTTATCATACCTGTTCTTAAAGCTATGTAAGGATCCTGCCTCCACTACCTCACTTTCCAGACTATGTGTACACGTGTCTGTCTGTGTGTATATCTGTGTGTACGAGTGTCTGTTGTTGTTGTTGTTGTTCAGGATAATATTACTATTATTTGTTATTATCAAATTGGTAATAGAGCTTAACAGGTGAGGTTAATGGAGCTTTTCCTCACGATCTTCCACTAATTGTCCTCCACGAAGATATCTAAAGACTATCAACTACAAGAGGATCATTAAGGCTGTTTAATTGGTTAACTGGGTTTAAAGCGTATCTACTACACGAGGGTCATTAAGGCTGGGTGATTGGTTAATTGGCTCATTAAGGCTGCAAGTTGCCTATTCACTACCAGTTAAAAATATTTTAATTAAAGTATACATCAGAGTAAATTGTCTGTGTATACACTGTGAGAGATATACATATCTTGGTACGTCTACTGTTTTATGTCTTTTGTATGACTACTGTTGTATGTCTGCTGTTGTAATTCTACTGTTGTATGTCTACCGTTGTATGTCGCTTATACATCACATTACCCCAGTATTGCCACTTCCTCTGACCAATTACTCCTGCAACTCTCCAGTCTTGCTCCTGCTAATAGACCAGCGTCTATTTCCTTCTTTCCGCTACTCTGTACCATGAAAATACAAATGTGGAGGCGGCTAGTGAGTTGCATAGGCCGGACGCCCCGTCACAATCAATCAGCCTAAAAATATTTTCCGAACTTCAGAATGATGAGGTACTGGGTGGTTGAGGGAGGTGAAGAGAGAGAGAGAGAGAGAGAGAGAGAGAGAGAGAGAGAGAGAGAGAGAGAGAGAGAGAGAGAGAGAGAGGGAGACATGACAAGTAGGGACAGAGCAGCCATAGCTTCAGGAAAAAAGTATTGCTTAACAAGCAATTGGCTCTGTGTCTCTAGGCCGGTATCTTATTTAGTCAGAGATACAAAGGCAATGATGCTGATTTGGTATCTTCAGTAACATGCTGTTGAGGCATTCCCAGGAGCAAGTTGATGGAGAATGTCAAGAAGAACGATGTTTAAAGCCAGCAACAGCAACAGCAGCAGCAGCAGCACTGCCAGTTTCTTCCCTCCCTGAAGCAGATACCGCCAGATGCAGTTTCTTCTCTTGGTTTGTGTCAGGTAGTTTCCTGGTCTTTTCAAGCACACAGGGATCGTTTTCTGGTTTAATTCTCATGTTGTCTTTTCGTACTTGTTTTACATTAGGCGAATTGGACTTGCCTCGCATGGGCCAGTAGGCCTGCTGCAGTGTTCCTTTTATGGTCTTCTCTATGAGTTCCCTCATTGTAGGTAAAAGGCATATATGCACTGATCCAGATATTTATCATGGATACCTTTCACCACTTTATCCACTTTTCAATGACTAACGAAATCGTAATACGATTACACGACACCAGATTTAAGGGGACTTGAGCTGGAGCTCGCCACAGACAGGGAAATGGGGGATTCATCTGTAAAAACCCACATTTTTGGTCACAGTGGTGGCCCATGCTAACCTCCCTCAACAATACTGTCAGACACTGCAGCACAACGGTATCTTGGTACAGAGAACATCTTCCATCCTTCACCGCGTATCTACTAGTTATGAGTGAGAAGGGTTGGATTCCATATAGACCTGCCTTCTTACTTCCACTAGTGGATCCCGTCCCCTACAACGTCTTCGAGTTCTTCCACCTCACCTTCGACAGTATTTAAGACACCGTTCTCACGCTTCAGCTTCATATCGTTCCAGACCATGGTGCTGCACTCTTCTCCAGGCTGAGGGACTGACCACCTCAAATACTTTTTCTTCAAGGTTGATGGACTGATTACATCATCTTTATTTCATTACTACTGCTACCCAACTTTTGTATATGTGTCTTAATCTTCAACTTGTCAGTATTTTATACTATTTTCAACAAAAGTAATCTCCCTGTGGTGTATAGAAATATTCCTAGTTAGATGAATCATAGGCCGGCATGGTCCAGTGCATAATACATTAGCCTGCGAGTTTTAGGACTCTTGTTCAGGCTGAGGGACTGACCACCTCAAAATTAAGACTCGCTTGATAAGGGTTCTAATCCCACCCGTTCTGTAATTCCACCTATCAATGTTACAGTTTTCACTTTAGCACCATATCTGGGGAGAAACCCTGTCACAGCTCTTAAGTTCTCTCAACCTCTCATTATAATGAGGATGAAGTCTGCCTGAAACAAGTCGAAATAAACAGAACTTCATTTTTTCATATCAGAAAAGAGATATGTTTTAGGCTGATTGAGTGTGGCCTGGCCGCCACCACCCAGCCATTGAACCTCCCTGGCCACTTCGACGAAACTACGTCATTTGCATTTCATGATAGATTGCTGTAGACAAGGAGTGAGGGGTGAGGCTGGTGTGTTGTGATGGACGAATAATGTGATGAAGGCTTGATATAATAAGGTCAATGGTCAAAGGTCAGTGTCGCATCTGGTCAATAATTAATGTCACATATAACACGGTCACTGCCGCAACTGCATTTCCCATTTGTCTTTCATAAGAACATACTGAAAGTACTGGTTTGGAAATAGAGAAGTTGATGAGTAGAACAGTGTACCTAGTAGGGTACTGAAGCTAAAACCTTGGGTAGCTTCAAATATAGGTTAGATAAAGATATAAGTGAGAGAAGGTTGGATGTGAGTGGAATTTGCACTTGAGTTAATAAGATTATCAAAGTTTATTCCTTGGGTAACACTGATAATAGTTTTAGCGAATATATTTTAGTGGATTTAGGTTCAGCGAGGACGCTCCTGGTATGGGCCAGTAGGCCTGCTGCAGTGTTCCTCTTTTCTTATATTTTTATGTTCCTTTAAAGATAAGGCTTCATCATGCATCTTGTCTGGATATAATGCAGACAAGATGATTGATAAAGACGCATGTGCAACTCTTGGTTATCTTTACTGCTGAAACATTTCGTCCGTGCAGGAAGTTTGTTCAAGAGAATACAGTGATGTTACACACACAACCCGCACATAGAAAAGAGGACCTTACGACGACGTTTCGGTCCGACTTGGACCATTTACAGTGATGTTGTTTTACCTTTAAGGAATAACTTGGCTGTTTAAGTATTAGACACCAGAAGACAGACGACTTTGTTGTGATGTGAGACTCCCATTGATGATGTTAGTTTAATTTAGTTTAATATCTTTATTATGCACCCCATACCCATCCTGTGGGCGGTAGTCAAAAGATTACAGAGGTGCATAATGGGTCCAGGGACAGGGCCTCAAAGTTTTGATAGCTGAGCAAGTTACAAAGGTAATGAACTCAGGTAGATTTGGTCACAATCATGACAAGTTACGAAGGTATTTACAGATTATAGAGGTATATAATGGGTCCAGAGACTGGGCCCCAAAGTGTGAGCACCTTCTTGAGCGCCTATGAAACACGACCACCGAAACACAACAACAGAACGCTCACAGAACACGACTAAGAGAACACCCAGAAGTGAGCCCCAGAAGACCATGAAGCTCCCATAGAAGGACTATGAACACATGAACATAATACGACAATGACAGGTGCAAAGGACCATAAAACGACCTAACACAAACCAAATAAAGAGGAAGCTGCAGCTGGTGTTGAGTTATTCAGAGAAGGAAAAAGGAAGATTATTTTGATTTTGTGGGTTCTCACCAACACGTTCCCGGGAATTACTCAACAACTTTTTCCTGGAAATTCCAAATCATCATAATTTTTTCTGCGGATCTTTTGTGCACATAAATACCAATGAACCTAAATTTATTTAAGAATGGAATTATACGCTGAAGTCTCTCTCTCTCTCTCTCTCTCTCTCTCTCTCTCTGGAGTACTGTGCTCCACTAAGGACCAGCCAGGACAGAAGTACATCATTAATACATTTACAGATTTTCACGACCAACTTGACAGTAACTCAGACAAAAACAAACCTCGCTATGCCACATATGAATAAGAATTAGAAGACGAAAGAGAAACAGACTGAGACGCAGAAAAATAGAAGAAAGAGAAAAAGCAAAAGACTAACACGTTGATAGTAAAGGAACAGTAGTTCGTTATTCCAGTAGCACTTCGGGGGCAGTTTATCAGAATAATGGTCAATGAAAAGAGTTGCACTGAATGATCTCTCAAGAGAAATTCGACTGCCTTAAAATACACAAATATCCGCAAACAGAAGAAGTTTCTGACGACGTTTCGGTCCGACTTGACTCTTGACTAGTGACACTAACACAAGATGAGAGAGACAGTATGTAGGCGAGCGGGACAGTGACGGGAAGTGTGGGTAACTGGGTTGGTTGGCCAGGGGTAGGAATTGTGGGTAACTGGGTTGGTTGGCCAGGGGTAGGAAGTGTGGGTATCTGGGCTGGTTGGCCAGGGGTAGGAAGTGTGGGTAACTGGGTTGGTTGGCCAGGGGTAGGAAGTGTAGGTATCTGGGCTGGTTGGCCAGGGGTAGGAACTGTTTGTAACTGGGTTGGTTGGCTAGAGGAAGGAAGTGTGGGTTACTGGGTTGGTTGGCCAGGGGTAGGAAGTGTGTGTAATTGGGTTGGTCGGCCAGGGGTAGGAAGTGTGGATTACTGGGTTGGTTGGCCAGGGGTAGGAAGTATGGGTAACTGGGTTGGTTGGCCAGGGGTAGGAAGTGTGGGTAATGGGTTGGTCGGCCAGGGGTAGGAAGTGTGGATTACTGGGTTGGTTGGCCAGGGGTAGGAAGTGTGGGTAATTGGGTTGGTTGGCCAGGGGTAGGAAGTGTGGATTATTGGGTTGGTTGGCCAGGGGTAGGAAGTGTGGGTAACTGGGTTGGTTGGCCAGAGGTAGGAAATGTGGGTTACTGGGTTGGTTGGCCAAGGGTAGAAAGTGTGGGCAACTGGGTTGGTTGGCCAAGGGTAGGAAGTGTGGGTAACTGTGTTGGTTCGCCAGGGGTAGGAAGTGTGGGTTACTGGGTTAGCTAGCCAGGGGCAGGAAGCTAATTTTGGAAAGTCTCCTAGGGTCAGAATAGTCTGGTAGCTAAAGGCTGGTCAGTAATAATGTTTAAAAAAGTCTGGTGCAGTAATAAGCTGGTCAGTAATAAAGCTGGTCAGTAATAAAGCTGGTCATTAAAAAATCTGGTGAGTAATAGAGCTGGTCAGTAATAAAGCTGGTCAGTAATAAAGCTGGTCAGCAATAACAGCTGGTCAGTAATAACAGCTGGTTAGTAATAACAGCTAGTCAGTAATAACAGCTGGTCAGTAATAACAGCTGGTCAGTAATAACAGCTGGTCAGCAATAACAGCTGGTCGGTAATAACAGATGGTCAGTAATAACAGCTGGTCAGTAATAAAGCTGGTCAGTAATAAAGCTGGTCAGTAATAAAGCTGGTCAGTAATAAAGCTGGTCAGTAATAAAGCTGGTCAGCAATAACAGCTGGTCAGTAATAACAGCTGGTCAGTAATACCAGCTGGTCAGTAATAACATCTGGTCAGCAATAACAGTTAGTCGGTAATAACAGCTGGTCAGTAATAACAGCTGTCGATCTCCCAGACTACAAGAGATGTTGAATACCAAGACAAACTGAAACCCTGGTAGAGAGAGAGAGAGAGAGAGAGATCACCAAGTAATAATGTCTCAATATCTTCTGAAATAAAGCCTGCCATAGCTAGTGAACCAGATTAAGTATTTAACGGAATCCTCATGACTCAACTGAAGTCTCCCAGATCAGGCTGACACATTTCATTACCTCGTGTACTCACCTAGTTGTACTCACCTAGTTGTGGTTGCAGGGGTCGAGACATATCTCCTGGCCCCGCCTCTACACTGGCCGCTACTGGGTCACTCTCCCTGCGCCATGAGCTTTATCATACCTATCCTTAAAGCTCTCTTTTTCGTGTACTGAACACATTCTGTGTAATGGAATATGACAGGGAAACGTTGCTGGCTTTTGGTTTCATAATGAAACTATCACATAGATATGTAGTAGCACACTTCGCATGTGGTCAATATATATATATATTTTTTTTTTTTTTTTTTTTTTTTTTATGAAATTCTTTTACAGAGGGAAATATGCGTTTATTATTGAGAAATTCCTGAGTGGTGGCTGACTTCAAGTTATTGGAGTGACTTTTAGAACTAGAGTAGTGGTAGTGGCTTTTCAAAGTAGAGTAGTGGTAGTGCCTTTTTGATTTAGAGTTGTGGTAGTGACTTTATGATTTATAGTGGTGGTAGTGACTTTTTGATTCAGAGTTGTGGTAGTGGCGCCTTGATTCAGAGTTGTGGTAGTGGCGCCTTGATTCAGAGGTTGTTGTGGCTTCTTGATCCAGTGTGGCAGTTGTGGCTCCTTGATCCAGTGTGGCAGTTGTGGCTCCTTGATCCAGTGTGGCAGTTGTGGCTCCTTGATCCAGTGTGGCAGTTGTGGCTTCTTGATCCAGTGTGGCAGTTGTGGCTCCTTGATCCAGTGTGGCAGTTGTGGCTTCTTGATCCAGTGTGGCAGTTGTGGCTCCTTGATCCAGTGTGGCAGTTGTGGCTCTTTGATCCAGTGTGGCAGTTGTGGCTCCTTGATCCAGTGTGGCAGTTGTGGCTCCTTGATCCAGTGTGGCAGTTGTGGCTCCTTGATCCAGTGTGGCAGTGGTGGCATCTTGATCCAGTGTGGCAGTTGTGGCTCCTTGATCCAGTGTGGCAGTTGTGGCTCCTTGATCCAGTGTGGCAGTTGTGGCTCCTTGATCCAGTGTGGCAGTTGTGGCTTCTTGATCCAGTGTGGCAGTTGTGGCTCCTTGATCCAGTGTGGCAGTTGTGGCTTCTTGATCCAGTGTGGCAGTTGTGGCTCCTTGATCCAGTGTGGCAGTTGTGGCTCTTTGATCCAGTGTGGCAGTTGTGGCTCCTTGATCCAGTGTGGCAGTTGTGGCTCCTTGATCCAGTGTGGCAGTTGTGGCTCCTTGATCCAGTGTGGCAGTGGTGGCATCTTGATCCAGTGTGGCAGTTGTGGCTCCTTGATCCAGTGTGCCAGTTGTGGCTTCTTGATCCAGTGTGGCAGTTGTGGCTCCTTGATCCAGTGTGGCAGATGTAGCTTCTTGATCCAGTGTGGCAGTTGTGGCTCCTTGATCCAGTGTGGCAGTTGTGGCTCTTTGATCCAGTGTGGCAGTTGTGGCTCCTTGATCCAGTGTGGCAGTTGTGGCTTCTTGATCCAGTGTGGCAGTTGTGGCTCCTTGATCCAGTGTGGCAGTTGTGGCTTCTTGATCCAGTGTGGCAGTTGTGGCTCCTTGATCCAGTGTGGCAGTTGTGGCTCTTTGATTCAGTGTTGCAGTTGTGGCTCTTTGATCCAGTGTGGCAGTTGTGGCTCCTTGATCCAGTGTGGCAGTTGTGGCTCCTTGATCCAGTGTGGCAGTTGTGGCTCTTTGATCCAGTGTGGCAGTTGTGGCCCTTTGATCCAGTGTGGCAGTTGTAGCTCTTTGATCCAGTGTGGCAGTTGTGGCTCTTTGATCCAGTGTGGCAGTTGTGGCTCTTTGATCCAGTGTGGCAGTTGTGGCTTCTTGATCCAGTGTGGCAGTTATGGCTGTTTGATCCAGTGTGGCAGTTGTGGCTCCTTGATCCAGTGTGGCAGTTGTGGCTTCTTGATCCAGTGTGGCAGTTGTGGCTTCTTGATCCAGTGTGGCAGTTGTGGCTCCTTGATCCAGTGTGGCAGTTGTGGCTCTTTGATCCAGTGTGGCAGTTGTGGCTCCTTGATCCAGTGTAGCAGTTGTGGCTCCTTGATCCAGTGTGGCAGTTGTGGCTCCTTGATCCAGTGTGGCAGTTGTGGCTTCTTGATCCAGTGTGGCAGTTGTGGCTCCTTGATCCAGTGTGGCAGTTGTGGCTTCTTGATCCAGTGTGGCAGTTGTGGCTCCTTGATCCAGTGTGGCAGTTGTGGCTTCTTGATCCAGTGTGGCAGTTGTGGCTCCTTGATCCAGTGTGGCAGTTGTGGCTCTTTGATCCAGTGTGGCAGTTGTGGCTCTTTGATCCAGTGTGGCAGTTGTGGCTCCTTGATCCAGTGTGGCAGTTGTGGCTCCTTGATCCAGTGTGGCAGTTGTGGCTCCTTGATCCAGTGTGGCAGTTGTGGCTCCTTGATCCAGTGTGGCAGTTGTGACTCTTTGATCCAGTGTGGCAGTTGTGGCTCTTTGATCCAGTGTGGCAGTTGTGGCTCCTTGATCCAGCAGTGTGGCAGTTGTGGCTCTTTGATCCAGTGTGGCAGTTGTGGCTCCTTGATCCAGTGTGGCAGTTGTGGCTTCTTGATCCAGTGTGGTAGTTGTGGCTCCTTGATCCAGTGTGGCAGTTGTGGCTTCTTGATCCAGTGTGGCAGTTGTGGCTTCTTGATCCAGTGTGGTAGTTGTGGCTCTTTGATCCAGTGTGGCAGTTGTGGCTTCTTGATCCAGTGTGGCAGTTGTGGCTCTTTGAGCCAGTGTGGCAGTTGTGGCTTCTTGATCCAGTGTGGCAGTTGTGGCTCTTTGATCCAGTGTGGCAGTTGTGGCTCCTTGATCCAGTGTGGCAGTTGTGGCTCTTTGATCCAGTGTGGCAGTTGTAGCTTCTTGATCCAGTGTGGCAGTTGTGGCTCCTTGATGCAGAGTGGTGGATAGCCCTTAAATCAAAGATGTCAAAATTGCCTTTCTAAAGGTGGTTAGTTAGTCCATTAAAATAAAGGTGACTGGATAGTCTGTTAAATTAAAGGTGATTTGGTAGACCCTTTTAATCGAAGGTGACAGACTAGCTTCTTAAATCAGTGTGGTGCTAGAGCCTACATTTATACCCCTTGTCTCAACAAAAATCTCTACTGTTATGATCCCTTGTATTAGACTGAAGAAGCCTACTACACAGACGAAACGTCTCAACAATAAAGATACCCAAGTGTTGTACACAAGTCTTACTCCTCAACTCGTTGTAATTGTTTACCGTTTTCATTTTGATCTACAAAGAGTACTTCGGCCTTGCAAAACCTCTGGTTTCCAGCCTCGCTGGAAACGAGTTCTGGAACAGTTAATGGCTTCATACTGAGAGAGGTGGGGCGAGAAGCTGCATCTGCCACCACAATGTCTTACAAATTAATGTTTCATTGACGGGTTGGCAGCATGCAAGAGTGTAATAGACCGGAGTATTGGTTTCCATAGGCGTTCCAGGCTGTTAACTGAGGCGTGTGTGTTCCTCTGAATGCTGCCATTCCAGGTTGCGTACTAGCTGCTGTACTGTGAATGCTGCCATTCCAGGTTGCATACTAGCTGCTGTACTGTGAATGCTGCCATTCCAGGTTGCATACTAGCTGCTGTATTGTGAATGCTGCCATTCCAGGTTGCGTACTAGTACAAGGTAGTGTGACCAAAAGAAGAAAATACGTTCACCATAGCTTATTCAATAGTTATCTCGCTGGGAAAGTCCGAAATGTTCAGCATAACCAGTGATATGCCTGTGATTTTCAAACCTATGTTACTTATTTCTTGTAACTATTTGGGCGAAACGTTGGGGTACATCTGTCGTCATCTGGCGAAGATCCGTGCTGGAAGCTGCATCCTGGAAAACATTCAGTCACTTTCATCATGTTGAGCGAAACGTTGTAAGTGCTTAAAAAACGGTTGGGTGAAACGTTGTACATATAAAGGTCTTCACTGCAGTAGTATCTTTGTTACCAGAAAATTCATTAAAAAAAAAGAGAGAAAGAACTAAAGAGCGTACTGAAGACAACAGAGAAGAGGAAGCTTAAGTTACTGGCTTATACTGGGACGACGTTTCGCCATGTGTAGAGCTTTATCAAGTCATGACTTCAAAAGCTCTACAGAGGGAAGCTTGACTTGATAATACTCCATACGGAGAGAAAAAGGACCTGTTAAAGCTTTACACAGAGCGAAACATAAGACTCTACACAAGAGCAAAACATGATAAATCTCTACACTGAGCGAAATGTTGTTCCTTAAAAATCTTCTACTACAACATATGTCTTATCTTTTATACTGAAGCATTGCAATGAGATTTGACGTCAATTGATGAAGACGTATGTGCAACACCTGGGTATTTTTATTGTGGAGACGTATCACCAAGCAGCGTCTTTATCAGTCTGATATGGAGAATAAAGTAAGGAAGGAAGGCGGAGATGAGTTAATTCGAGGTGATCAGTCCCTAAGCTATGGATTAATACTATTAGTGAGCCTCGCCCATATGTGACACCACCTCCAGCTACTTCACCTCACCGGTAACTAGTACATCAAGTGTTACACAGAGGAATTAAGTGCATTTAGTTAACCGAGAATGCATGTGTCAGCAAATAGATCTTTGAAGAAATCTTTGGGATGAAAAAAGTTTTAGTGAATGCTAAAAAAAAAGGGAATAAGGTGTCCCGTAACTCTGGAACCATAGGGAAAAGAACAGGTAAAAACCATTAATTAAGGTTTTTATTCAGGGAACGTGTGTCTTATCCTTTACCTTGTCGGTATTATTTAACAGAATTGTAACAGGAGTTTGGTTGAGATTGATCATGTAAAGCGAATGTTTGATCAAATCTGAATTTAATTTTGTGAGGATCCCCGGGTTCGTGAGAATGGTCTCTCCTAAGACTTGAAGTTGGGGATGTCTAATCAGTAGCTCATAAAGACCTATCGATATACTAAAGACGTAGCAGAACATCAGGACCAACGAAGACAATTTCAGAGACAAGATTTTTGCCAATCAGAGAGAAGCTGAATGTTTTCTCCAGACAGTAATCAGCCAATGAGCAGCGGGAGAATTATTTCCCCGGGGTGTGGGAGCAGCCAATCAGGGGCCAGAAAGTCCCACCACGGAGCTATATAATTTTCAAGCTCAAGACATTTGTGATTAGTTTCCTCCCTGCTGCACGGGGGAGCTGACGCGCTCTCCCCAGACCCGAAGATTTGGCCCACTGATGCATTTTTACCCCTTAAGGAAGGGCCACTGATTCAAGAAACAGGGACTATTCTCCCCTTCCTTTCTGATCTAGTTCAATACTTCCCTCCGATAAGAACAGTAGTTCATCTATATCTCATGGATAGTAATCTTTTGATAACCTTATATAGTAATCCAATGGCTTTAAATGGTAGGTAGGTAGTAGATTCGCCGATATAATTGCCTGGCCCGGGCTTTTTCCAAGAGGTCTGCTGTCTGCTGTCCCCAGGCCTAGCCCCATTCCCCGCCCCCACGGGGCTCGGAGGGAGAAGCTAGGCACCTAGGGCTGCCACAAACCTCACCCACACTGGGCTCGAAGGGTGTGGCAGCTGCATAGCAGCAGACGATGTCAGGAGGTACTAAGGCAGCAAGCACTACAGGATCCTTTTGGAGCCACACCTCAGCTTTGGGCCGAAGCCCGAGTGCTAGGGAAGCTCAAGAATGCCTCTTGCTGTGAGTGTTGCTGCTGCTGCTGCTACTTCACTTGTCCGTTGCACTCTGTTGGTTTTAAATGGGGTGTGATACCTAGCTGGGTTAAACCAGTGGTTAAGCTATTCAGGAAACACCTGTTTCCTGATCGTCAGGAAACAGGTATTTCCTGACAATTAACTTGTGCTGGTATGTTCATTGGCCATTTTTTTTTGTATCTGAGGAAAATTGATAAATTATTATGGAGAAAATGGGACAAGACAACAAGAAGATAACGTTGTGATTGAACGTTCATTTATTCACACACACACACACACACACACACACACACACACACACACACACACACACACACACACACACACACACACATACACACACACACACACACACACACAGGAGCTGTGAATCGACCCCTGTAACCACATATAGGTGAGTGCATTACAAAAAAATAAAAAAAAACTATACGTGGAAGATAATTAACACCAATAGTTATAAATAATAATAATAATAATAACAATAATAATAATAATAATACTAATAATAATAATAATAATAATAATAATAATAATAATAATAATAATAATAATAATAATAATAATAATAATAATAATATAGAAAATAAAGAACAGGTGAAAGTTCCATCAAGCTCTCTTATTGGTTATTTTAATGCTGGCAGGTCAGGCTAAGCCCTCCAATTGGCTCTCGCAATTCAGTCAAATAGACTCACCGAGCTCCCTCATTGGTCACCTACCTCACCCTGGCAGATACTTTTCCTGCCATTGGCTCGTCTCTGGACGGCGGGAGACCTGCGCGGGGCGCTGACTGCCTGCCCAGTGTCCTTGATGGTGCTCCTGGAGGGAACATCTTCGAAGTCGTCCCCACCTTTCTTCGGCGACTCCTGAAGAAGGATGAATTTATTTTACGCGGGGACTGGTCTGGGACCGGGGAGCGGTGGCCCCCTCTTGTGCAGCATTTGTTATTTATTAACTTGTCGGTTTTCTATACCATTTATACACACACATTCATTTATACACATTCAATTTATGCACATGTATAAACATTCATTTATAAACATTGATTTACACATATTCACTTATACACAATCTATACACATTTATACATATCCATTTGTACATTTTCATTTATACACATTCATTGTACACATTCTGCCGGAGGATCTAGTGTCAGGAGAATTTGCCGACACTATTGTTATCATTATCGGGGGATAACAACAGTCAGAGCATTGATAACAACAGTCAGAGCATTGATAACAACAGTCATTGCATTGATAACAACAATCATTGCATTGCTAGCAACAGTCACTGCATTGATAGCAACATTCAGGGCATGGATAACAACAGTCACTGCAGTGATAACAACAGTCAGTGCATTGATTACAACAGTTACTGCATTTATAACAACAGTCACAGTACCTGCGGTCCGGAGACCTGAAGCAGGGTCCTGGGACCACGTATCTACGGTCTGGAGACCTGAAGGAGGGCCCTAGGACCATGTAACTACGGTCTGGAGACCTGAAGCAGGGTCCTGGGACCACGTACCTGCGGTTTGGAAACCTGAAGGCGGGTCGTGGGACCACGTACCTGCGGTCTGGAGACCTGAAGGCGGGTTCTAATAGGTACCTGCGATCTGGAGACCTGAAGGAGGGTCCTGGGACCACGTACCTGCGGTCTGGAGACCTGAAGGTGGGTCCTACCATGTACCTGCGGTCTGGAGACCTGAAGGAGGGTCCTGGGCCTCACGTTGCGCATGGTCGTGGGTTCTTCAGGCACGTCACCAAGAACAACGTTGACCAGGGCGTACTCCATCAACGAGAAGAACACGAAAACCGTACATGAGGACATGAACACGTCGATGGCCTGAGGAATACAAGGACGTATTATAATAATAATAATAATAATAATAATAATAATAATAATAATAATAATAATAATAATAATAATAATAATTACTATTATTATTAGCCATATTATTCTTATTCTTATTATGATAATATATATATATATATATATATATATATATATATATTTATATATATTCTCCCATGAGGCAAGAATGATACTTTGAGGTATCTCAATATATCTCTGAAAAAAGTGTCTGATACTTATAGGCCTATTTCGGCAATGGGCCAGGAGCTTGGGTTCTCCCAGTTCCCTCCTTGATAAAGTGCTGAGAATGTGTCTATGGGATCCCTCTCCTCCACACAGTAACTGTTTTGAAATGAGTATTTTTGATATGGGCCCAAAAATAGAGTCAAGAGCCCTTCACCGGCACCAAGGACCACAGAAGAGGAGCGGTACCTTGATGTAGGAGACCGGTGGGAGTGACTTCTGTGAGTTAGCGTGTTGAGTGGAGAGTGTTAGGAGAGATGTGACTCCCAGAGTAACTCTGGCCGGCACCGCCTCCGGCCGGATCCAGAAGCTGATCCAGGACATGATAACGATGAGGCAGGTGGGAATGTAGGTGTGGAAGAGGTAGTAGCCTAGGCGACGCTTGAAGGTGAACACGATCTCCAGGCAGGTGAAGTTACCTGAGGGAAAGTCGTGGTTAGGTTACTATCAAATAGCAAAAATGGTTGAATCTCCACAAAATGTTAAGCAAAAGGACACATAATGTGACATTTTGTCGTGGTAACGTTTCCCTCTCCAGTTTTATCAAGCCGTGACGGCCTGATAAACCTCCTGGAGAGCGAAATGTTGCCACAATAAAATGTCACATTAGTTGCATCTGTGTCCTTTTGCTTAACAATACGTTGATTCATAAAAGATAGATGGTTATATTACTTGGTAATTATATATCCAGTTGGAGTGGTTCCCCTTGTGGTTAATAATAATAATAATAATAATAATAATAATATCTTTATTTCTACAAGTACATGTACAAGGTATACAGACCATAGCTGACATCAATGACATACTACTATATAGAAAGCCCCTTGTTATGCAGAGCATTTCCCGCAAAGTAGGTCAGTTTTGTCCCAGGATGCGACCCACACCAGTCGACTAACACCCAGGTACCCATTTTACTGATGGGTGAACATAGACAACTGGTGTGAAGAAACACGCCCATTGTTTCTACCCTCGCCGGAAATCAAACCCGGAAACTCGCCGTGGGAAGCGAGAGCTTCAGCCACCAGGCCACGGGGCACCGTGGTTAACTTCTAGAAAAAGAAACCTGGTGGGTGTGTTATTACCTGTAGGCATCAATGACTAAGTAGCGACCAGTGAAGAGGCGGGGCCAGAAGCTATGACTCGACCCCTGCAACCACAATTAGGTGAGTACAACTAGGTGAGTACACACGCACGCACACTCACGCACACACACACACCAACACAGGGGCCAGGAGCTGTGAATCGACCCCTACAACTACAATTAGGTGAGTACACATACACACACACACACACACACACACCACTGTGTACGTTAGGCCCATACTAGAGTATGCAGCACCAGTTTGGAACCCACATCTAGCCAAGCACGTAAAGAAGCTAGAGAAAGTGCAAAGGTTTGCAACAAGACTAGTCCCGGAGCTAAGGGGTATGTCCTACGAGGAGAGGTTAAGGGAAATCGACCTGACGACACTGGAGGACAGGAGAGATAGGGGGGACATGATAACGACATATAAGATACTGAGAGGAATTGACAAGGTGGACAGAGACAGAATGTTCCAGAGATGGGACACAGCAACAAGGGGACACAGTTGGAAGTTGAAGACTCAGATGAATCACAGGGATGTTAGGAAGTATTTCTTCAGTCACAGAGTGGTCGGGAAATGGAATAGTTTGGGAAGCGATGTAGTGGAGGCAGGTTCCATACATAGCTTTAAGAAGAGGTATGATAAAGCTCATGGCGCAGGGAGAGTGACCCAGTATCGGCCAGTGAAGAGGCGGGGCCAGGAGCTGACTCGACCCCTGCGACCACAACTAGGTGAGTACAACTAGGTGAGTACATACACACACACATACACACACAATTAGGTGAGTACACACACAGCTCTTGTGGAAACTTACACGATATGCTCACACGTTGTTCCCAGATTTAGCTCCAAAAGCTTGGGGGTCCTGTGAGAGGCATTTATATTAATAAACTCACTGGGCTACATGATATTTTTATGCTGAGGTTCGTGTCCCTGTGTCCGTGTCTGCCAGACATATTCCCCATGAATACTCAGATGCCTTGATGAAAGCAACATCTGAGAGCCTTCCAATAAGAAGTTTGTCTCCGTATGTAAGAATAATAACAGGAAAAATAATGATAGTTGAAAGCCTTTCATTTCTGCTCCTGCAAGCCTTTGTCTGCATTGTAATTTTCTGAAGCGGTGCTGAAATTGCAACGCTTCAGAAAAGCTTAATGATTTTTCAAAGATATTTACCCTCCGTTTTCTAAAATCTTCATGTCGACTCTTAGACATTATTCTCTAAGTTCTTTTTTATTTTGTACTCACTTTGAAAGTTAATCTGCTATCGTACGTCCATTTTTGGAAAGTATAAATTCTTCTACAGAACGAGAACGAAATCCCTCACAAATGACACTATGTTTGACGTCACTTGTCAATTGTAAGGGTCGGGAATACGTTCTCATTCTCTCTCTCTTTCTCTCTCTCTCTCTCTCTCTCTCTCTCTCTCTCTCTTTCGTTTACATTATATAAATAATGTATAATTGTTCAGTGTCCGCTAGATGTGTTTTGTGTTTCGTATTTCTTCTGCGCTGTGGTACTGAGTCTTCTTTGACTGTGTTTACATTTTAAGAGAGACTGTTACATCCCACCAAAAAATATCCATTAGGTGGAAAACTAATGACGACATTTCGGTCCGTCCTGGACCGACAGGAAAGTGGTCCTGGACCTAAATGTCGTCATAAAATTCGTCTAATAAAGTGGGTGTTTTTGGTGAATTGTTCCAGTCACAGTATTGTGACTTTTAATTCCCTCTGGCATTTCTTAAAATAAAGCCAAGAAAATCCATAATGTTGATGAATAAACACGTGTGCAATACCAGAGTATCTTTATATTGCACATGTCATATCAACTGGTCGGTATTGTATATCCTTAAAATGATAAAAAAATCCTATCACGCTATACAACAGCCTCTTCTTACTTCATTCTTCAGCCTCCGACTCAAGCCATTTCCCGGAGACCCAAGTGTAATATATTTTCTATTACAAGCGTGACAGAGAAGAGATATAATCTGCTGGTGCCAGACGATATTTTTCAAAAAAGTCGCCCCTATGAAGCATATGGCAGGTGTATTTATATATATTTTGAAATGTGGGTCAGTAGCCATATTCTTTTTTTTTTTTTTTTGTCTCAAATTTTTTTTCTAGTCACATGGAATCACATCATTTGCACAATCCAGTGCAACATGGATTTAGAGTAGGTCGTTCCTGCCTTTCACAACAGTTAGGCCATTACGATATGGTCCTCCTGGATGCACTAGAAGACAAGCTAAATGCTGATCTGTGTATACTAATTTCTCAAAAGCCTTCGACAAGTGCGACAATGGTGAGGTAGAGCAAAAATACACGCAAAAGGAATACTTGGTAAAGTGGGCAGATGGATATTAAACAAACAGAACCCAAAGAGTAATGGTAAACAGAGGGAAGTCAAAGGCTGATACAGTGAAAAAGCTCTGTTCCTCAAGGCACAGTACTCGCCCCACTTCTGTATCTCATTCTTATACCCAACATAGACAAGGTCATAAATCGTAAAACCGTAACATCCTTTGCCGATGACACCAGACTCTCAATGAAAGTGGCATCCATAGAAGAGAGTGAATGATCATGAGAATATAAACCAAGTCTTCTGGCGGGCCTCAGACAGCACCTATGACTTTCACTGAGGACAAGTTTCAGTTACTCCGCTATAGAAGAATGGAGGAAATATAGAATGAAACGAAGTTCAGGACAAACTCAACCCACTCAGTAAAATGGAAGCTTAATGTGTCAGAAGATCTCACATTCAAGGATCACAATAATGTTGGTGTTGCTACCGCAAGGAAAAAGATTGCCTGGATAACTAGAACTTTCAAGTCATATGTTCTCTCCAGGCTGGTATACTGCTGTATACTAACAGTTACATTGAAGACAAATGAGTTATAAAACGCTTAGAGAGCTTTCACTGCCCTCATTCACTCAAACATGTAAACAACTAGGAACTCTTGAAATTCCTTCAACTGTATTCCTTGGAACGTAGGAAAATTTACACCTGGAAAATCCTGGAGGGACTAGTCTCAAACCTTCACACATCAGAGTAACCATCAACACCTACATCAACGTCAATATCAACCCCAACATTAATGCCAACATCAACACTCACATCAATGTTAAGTTCGTTTGGTTTCCAGGAGTGTATGAGAGAGAGAGAGAGAGAGAGAGAGAGAGAGAGAGAGAGAGAGAGAGAGAGAGAGAGAGAGAGAGAGAGAGAGAGAGAGAGAGAGAGAGAGAGAGAGAGAGAGAGAGAGAGAGAGAGAGAGAGAGAGAGAGAGAGAGAGAGAGAGAGAGAGAGAGAGAGAGAGTTACGTGTCTGGTCAAGTGGGGATTTCTGTGGCTTACACGAAAATCCAAAAAGAAAAAAAAAAGCCAATGTTAGCAGTTCTTGTATGTAAAGAAGGAGGCTCGTACGCACGGACGAGGTGAGACAAAGATGTGAGCTGAGCTTATTGAAGATTTGACCAGTGGCTGATATTTGGAAGTCTGCTGGTGTTATGGTCACGGAGACCAGTGGCTGATATTAGGAAGTTTGCTGGTGTTATGTCACGGAGACCAGTGGCTGATATTTGGAAGTCTGCTGGTGTTGTGGTCACGGAGACCAGTGGCTGATATTAGGAAGTCTGCTGGAGTTATAGTCACGAAGACCAGTGGCTGATATTAGGAAGTCCTCCTGGTGTCTCGGTTTTCCAGGTCCTCTTGATCTTCCAGGTCCTGGTGGTCTTCCAGGTCCTACAGGTAAATAAGACGTATATGTATCACTTGTGTATATTTACTGCGACATTTAGCCAACTCTGCAGTTTTCATTCTGATACCGAGGTGATTAAATATTGCAGACTTCACAAAACAATATAGTCTTCCCTAACACTGAGGTCTCACTTCTTGAGACAAAATGGATCACCTCTCTCTCTCTCTCTCTTTCTCTCTCACTCTGTCTCACACACACCCACACCCACACACAATTGCCTGTTCTGTGTGTGGCTCTCAGCAAGACGACAGCATTGCTATCTGCGAGTCCCAGAGGAAAATTGGGAGCCGTCAGTCACAAGCTGAGCGTGTGTGCCTCTCCTGCAGGAGAATCTATCCCCGTCCAACGCTCTATCCTTGTGTCCCCCAGGCCCTTCATCACTCTTTCTTTTCCACAAGCCTTGCCCTCCTCTCTTTACCCCTCTATCTTACCCCTTCCTTTCCTTTCCCTCCTCTACCTACACTTCCTAGTCTCCCATTCCTCCAACTAGCCCTGCTCCTCATCCAAGTCCTTCGTTCTATTTTTCCTAACCCATTTTCTCTAACCGACACTCTCCCTAGCCTTCTTTTCTCCCTATTTCCTTGAACCCATTCTCACCCTATCCTCCTCTTCTCCCTATTCACTCTAGTCAGCTCTCTAACCTCCTTTCCGTCCTCTAACCTACTCTTTCCCTGTTCTCTTTAGCCCCCTTCTCTCCACAATCCCCTCTCATCCCATACCAGTCCACCACACTCCAGTCCCTATCACTCCCAATCCTTACCCCTCCCCTTTCCTTTCCCTATCCCTCTTAATCGCCTTCTCTCTCATCTCTTCCATCCTTCAGAGAGTTTTCAGGAATATATCGGACATAGTCACGGGGCTGAGAAATTGTCCGCTTAAAATTGAATTTTCTCTGCAGAGTGGAAAATAACACGTGGGTGTTCAAAATCCTTTTACAGAGTGATTTAAGGAGAGAGTTGCAAGAGACATTGCATTGGAAATTATATTAGCGATCACCTTAACGCTGAAGAGGTGAAGAGGTGTTTATCTGAAGGATGTAAGTCACAATACCCTGGCTGAGACAATTTACAAGTAATACACGAAGTCAATACCTTGGCTGAGACAATTTACAAGTAATACACGAAGTCAATACCTTGGCTGAGACAATTTACAAGTAATACACGAAGTCAATACCTTGGCTGAGACAATTTACAAGTAATACACGAAGTCAATACCTTGGCTGAGACAATTCCCAACTAACATAGATATAGTTCCGGGGCTGGAACAATTCCCAACTAACAAAGTTATAGTTCCGTGGCTGGAACAATTCCCAACTAACAGTTATAGTTCCGTGGCTGGAACAATTCCCAACTAGCAAGGTTATAGTTCCGTCGTTGGAACAATTACCAACTAACAAAGTTATAGTTCCGTGGGTGGAACAATTCCCAACTAACAAAGTTATAGTTCCGTGGCTGGAACAATTCCCAACTAACAGTTATAGTTCCGTGGCTGGAACAATTCCCAACTAGCAAGGTTATAGTTCCGTGGTTGGAACAATTACCAACTAACAAAGTTATAGTTCCGTGGCTGGAACAATTCACAACTAATACAGGAAGTCACAACACCGTGGCTGAAACAATTCACAGTTAACCCACAAAGTGAATACCGTGGCCAGGACAATAATTTTTTTTTTTTTGCTGTCAGTGGTCTGTAGACTTGACCTGACTAATTATCATGATAAATTCATATGACTGACCTGTGGACTAGACTGACTCACGTCTAAAGTAGACCTGACTGACCTGTGCACTAGACTAACTCACGTCTAAAGTAGACCTGACTGACCTGTGGACTAGACTAACTCACGTCTAAAGTAGACCTGACTGACCTGTGGACTAGACGGACTTACTGACTGAATTCAACAGTCAGACCAACACGTGGAGTAGACTTTGGTCGACTGACTTGCGAACTGACCCGACGGAAAGACACCCTGGATAGATAGAACTGCCTGATGTCTGGAGGGACCTGTAGACTCACCTGTGGAGTAGACTTACCTGTGGAATAGACCTGAGTGCAGTCACCAGTATATTTCTTGACTAGGTCTAACTGAGGCAGTTCAATACTCCTGTCCACTTCAACGGGGACATCGGGGTCCCAAATGAAGACCAGATCGTCCGTTGTGTGGGACACTGTGGGTAGACAGGGTAGACTTAGACATGGGCCATAGCCAACGACATAGATTTAGACACGGGGTCACGTTCTTAGACATACATTTAGATATGGAACGTCGACGTAGACACGGTGGCTATGTTCGTCGTTATAGGTTTAGAAAAGAAGTGTGTTAGTAGACAGTAAATTTAGACATGGGGTATTCTCGTAGACACAGACATAAAAATAAGGTATATTCGTCCAATATAATTAGAAATTGAGGTGTATTAGTAGGCATAAGTATGATATACTCAGCCATATGATATATTCATATATTCAGGTTTAGCGCTTCCTCATACATTTAATAATAATAATAATTTTATATTTTATTATTATTATTAATAAATTCATTAGTCGAGCTTGGTAATTATTTATTTATGGGAAAGCGCTAAACCCGTAGGTGTCATACAGCGCCTGGGGGAGGGTTATGTTTAATCCTTGGAAGAGGCAGTTTATCTCCAGTTCCTCGGATCAACAGCCCTTGAGAGACATGAGGGACGAACTGTGCCATAGTGAGTATTTTCTCTTCTGTGCTCTCTTTATTTCTCTTATTATTTTCTTTATTTTTCTCCCTTCAATTTACAAGTTAAGAGCTGTTATCTTTTCTCAGCTCATTTACAAGTTAAGAGCTGTTGTCTTTTCTCAACTAATTTACAAGGTAAGAGCTGTTATCTTTTCTCAACTCATTTACAAGAGCTGTTATCTCTTCTCAGCACATTTACAAGGTAAGAGCTGTTATCTTTTCTCAACTCATTTACAAGGTAAGAGCTGTTATCTTTTCTCAACTCATTTACAAGGTAAGAGCTGTTGTCTTTTCTCAATTCATTTACAAGGTAAGAGCTGTTATCTTTTTTCATCTCATTTACAAGGTAAGAGCTGTTATCTTTTTTCATCTCATTTACAAGGTAAGAGCTGTTATCTTTTTTATCTCATTTACAAGGTAAGAACTGTTATCTTTTTTTTATCTCATTTACAAGCCCAGTTCTAAGATGTACTTCCAAACCTCAAGAGCCGACTAACACCCAGGTACCTATTTACTGCTAAACGAACAAGGTCAGCAGGTGTAAGCAGTCTTACAGCTGCTGATCCTGCACCAAAATGCTACTTACAACAGTCGGAAAATACTCAGGTACCTAGTTACTGTTAGGTCAACAGGGGCAACAGGTATAAGGAGACTTAGCCCGGTTTATGATTCCACCCAAAAACACAGTAGTTGATAGTCTTCCAGTCCAGTTAACCAACCATCTACAAGGTACAACTCCTTTTTTTTTTGCTTTCCTAAGCGGTCTAGGATGAGAGAGGGATTCAATCCCCTTGCAGTGACGCCTCATTACATATGCAGGAGTGCCCAGGGAGTTTCTGATTGCATTTGTTAACCACAGTGATTAATTTCCTTCCCGAAATTGGTCAGTAATACTTTTAATAACTTGAAATTGTTTAGTCGAATTTCCGTGAGGGAAAGATAAGTGAACGAAGGAGAACGTGGGAGAGCAGGAAGAGACAGAGGAATATATATATATATATATATATATATATATATATATATATATATATATATATATATATATATATATATATATAGAGTGTGTGTGTGTGTTTGTCAGCTTGTTCTCCTTGTTTCTGTCAGGACCTTCCATTCATATCTGTCAGCATAGTCTTTCGCTTTATCTGCCAGAGCATTGTGTTTCCTTCGTTATCAATGACTCTATCTCAGCGGCTCTGTGTTTATCAGTAGTCTGCTTCCTCTCTGTCTGGGTAAACATTCTGGATCTATATCTCTGCTGAAAGATTCTGCCGCTCTGTAAGGACTTTGCTAGAGATAGATAGATAGATAGATAGATAGATAGATAGATAGATAGATAGATAGATAGATAGATAGATAGATAGATAGATAGATAGATAGATAGAGAAATAGATAGATAGAGAGTACTAGGTTGAGAGACATACCATCGGTTAGTTAGCAGTTTAGAGAAGGTTAGGTCAGTGTGTGTCTCATCCCAGGCCTCTCTCTCTCTCTGCCTTTCCTTCTCCTCTCCTTCTATCCCTCTGCCTCATTCCTTACCTCTTTCCCTCCATCCCTCCCTCCCTACCTTCTCTTCCTTCCTATTACATCCATCTTTTTCATCCATCACATTTTCCACATATGTGTGTGTGTGTGTATGTGTGTGTTTGTATGTGTGTGTGTGTGTGTACTCACCTTGCTGTACTCACCTTGTTGTGGTTGCAGGGGTCGATTCATAGTTCCTGGCCCCGCCTCTTCAATGATTGATTGCTACTAGGTCCTCTCTCTCCCTGCTCCATGAGCTTTATCAAACCTCGTCTTAAAACTATGTATTGTTCCTGTCTCCACTACGTCACTTTCTAGGCTATTCCACTTCCTGACAACTCTATGACTGAAGAAATACTTCCTAACATCCCTTTGACTCATAGGAGTCTTCAACTTCCAATTGTGATCCCTTGTTTCTGTGTCCCATCTTTGGAACATCTTGTCTCTGACCACCTTATCTATTCCTCGCAGTATTTTATATGTCGTTATCATGTCTCCCCTAACTCTCCTGTCCTCTAGTGTCGTCAGGCCGATTTCCCTTAACCTTTCTTCGTAGGACAATCCCCCTTAGCTCTGGGACTAGTCTTGTTGCAAACCTTTGCACTTTCTCTAATTTCTTGACGTGTGTGTGTGTGTGTGTGTGTGTGATCCCTATATGGAGTAATAAATCCCAATAGAGACTTAATAATCACAGTCCCAGCACTGTGTTGATGCCCAGCAGTTTATTTAGATACAGAAACAAATTTACACAAATATCATATCATATGTGTAGATTACCTAGGATAACCCCCCCTCCCAAAAAAAAAAAAAAAGTCTGACAAAGTGACTGATTTCCACTGGGGTCCTTGTGCTATCTTACTCTCTCCCACAGTAAACAGGTGATATCACAATATGCATAACAACCACTGTGAAAAAAATGTGAAATTCCAAGCGCTTTCGTGATTTCTCACATTATCCAGGTTCTTGAAAATGTGAGAAATCACGAAAGCGATTGAATCTCCACTATTTTTTTCCACAGTGGTTGTTTTGCATGAATTATTTTTGTTTACTTTTTATTTTAATTATGAACACTGATTTTACTGTAATTAACGTTGAAATTATTATCTCACTTATTCTCCATAATTAGAAGTAGTAAAAAATTGATGAAACAATTTGAGGAGGTGTGTAGATAAGGGAAATTAAAAGTGAATATAATGAAAGAGAAACGTGAGGAGAGTAACAAGAAACAACTAGACAAAGACTGGATATAAGATTGGAGGGAGATGGGTCAGGTGAACCATAGAACTGAAGAAGGGGAAAGAAGTGAGGGGTGTGTCGAGGCATATGTGACAAGACAGAAGCATATCCATGGAGACCAAAGAAGGGAAATATACCTGAAAAGGTGGTACCAACACTATTATATGAGGGGTGAAGCATGGGTTTTAAACGTTGCAACAAGGAGGAGGCTGGAGAGCGTGGAGATGTGATGTTTGAGAGGAACGTGTGGTGTGAATATTATGAAGGGAATTTGTAGCGTAGAAATTGCAAAATAGATTAGAGGTACAAAAGGTATAATTTAGAGGGCTGAGGAGGAGTTGTGTAGGTGGGTTAGACATTTAGAGAGGATAGAACAGAATAGTATGACCAAATGGGTGTATGAATCTGGGGTGGAGGGTCGGAGGGGGTAGGGGGTATACCCATGAAAGATTAAAGGGAGGGGGTAAAGGAGGTTTTGAGTGCTATGCGCTTGAACACTCAGCAGGCTTGTATGAGCGTGTTAGATAAGAGTGAGTGGAGGCAAGTGACTTTATAGCTTGACGTGCTGTTGGAGTGTGAGCAAGGTAACATTTAAGAAAGGATTCAGGGAAACCGGCTATCCTGACTTGAGTCCCCTTTACTTCTCCTTTCCTTTCGCATTTATTGTCTTTTCCTCCTCCCTCTTTTCCCTCCTCTTCCATTTCCTATACATCAACACATTCCCTCAAGGATCGTCAGCAAATACCTTGCACTGCTGCCAAGGGAATATATTACAACTATTAAAGTTATTGACGGAATACTACCTTCTAGGTAATGCTAGCAGGTGGGTGGATAGGTGGGTTAGTAGGTGGGCAGGCTGCTAACCCAGGTAGGTAGGTAGGTAGTCAGAAAAATGAGTGAGAAGATAATAAATATATATGGGGAAGAAGGTCATTGAACTAGGAGGGTATAAAGACAGGAAGGTAGAAAAATAGATATGGAGGTAGGTAGATATGGAGATAGGTGGGTATGGAGATAGGTATATATGGGGATTGGTAAATTGCTAGATACGTTATAGAGATATGAAGAGAAAGAAATAGGTAGGAAGATAAATACAGAGATTGGAATTTATTTAATTATGAGAGTTTTTATGGGAAGGATAGCGAGATAGGTAGATACGAATGTACGTAGGTTTGTAAGTAGGTAGACATGTGGATGTAGTTCAATAAGTAGATATACGTATAGGTAGATAGGATGATAAGTTGGTTACTAGGTAACTCGTGTGAAAAAAATACAGGCAGAGAGGAATAGATAAGGTGGACAGAGACAGGATGTTCCAGAGATGGGACACAGTAACAAGGCATCACAATTGGAAGTTGAAGACTCAGATGAATCACAGGGATGTTAGGAAGTATTTCTTCAGTCACAGAGTTGTCAGGAAGTGGAATAGTCTGGCAAGTGATATAGTGGAGGCAGGAACCATACATATCTTTAAGACGAGGTATGATAAAGCTCAAGGAGCAGGGAGAGAGAGGACTCAGAAGCAATCAGTGAAGAGGCGGGGCCAGGAGCTGAGTCTCGTCCCCTGCAAACACAAATAGGTGAGTACAAATAGGTGAGTACTCACACACACACACACTTCAATCACAGAGTGGTCGGGAAGTGGAATAGTTTAGGAAGCGATGTAGTCGAGGCAGGCTCAATACATAGCTTTAAGCAGAGGTATGATAAAGCTCATGACGCAGGGAGAGTGACCCAGTAGCGGCCAGTGAAGAGGCGGGGCAGGAGCTATGACTCGACCCCTGCAACCACAACTAGGTGAGTACACCTCAGCGCCCAGGGACCAGTTGCTGCCGAAACAGTCATAAAAAACACGAGAACTTACAGTACAATTTCCGGAGAGGACAAAGTGCATCTCACGCACCTAAGGGTGAAAACTTTTCCCACTATTTTACTTAGAGAACGAGGCAAAGTGTTCAAGTGAACATTAAGAAAGTGGTCTTAGCTAAATTGCCACTTCTACAATATACTTTCACATCTCATCTCCGGTAATAAAGTGGATTGGTTTTCAACTTTAAAAAAAAAAAAATCGTGACGTTGTTTTTAAAAGCATGGAAGAAATATTCACAGCTTCAAGAGATTACGTAAATCCTGGAGTGGCGATTACTTTTAAGTTGCGAATTTTCTAGTGAACGTTTTATGGAATTGGCGAAAAGATTAAGTATAGCAGAAGGTTGTTTTCATATATATATATATATATATATATATATATATATATATATATATATATATATATATATATATATATATATATATATATATATATATATATATATATATATATATAATATATATATAGTAATATGTAATATATATATATATATATATATATATATATATATATATATTAATATATATATATATATATATATATATATTAATATATATATATATATATATATATATATATATATATATATATATATATATATATATATATATATATATATATATATATATATATAGTATATATATAGGTAAAACTGGTCAATTAGCAAGAACTCATTTAAAATTAAGTCCTTTCTAAAATTTTCTCCTACGTTTAAAGATATATTTTTTCATTTATGTTAATGTGAAAACTAATAATTTTGTACCAAAAGAACCTTAGAAAACTTACCTAACCTTATTATAGCAAGCGCAATTTAATCTAGTCTAATCCAACTAAATATATTTTAGATAAGTTTACAATAATTTAATAGTAAACAAACACAATGAAATATATTTTTTTCGTTAGAGTCAGAATGATTTTTGCGGAATTATTGCATAGACAAATTTTCGCTTATCTTATTCGGTAAGAAGAGCGTTGGTATTTAAGCCAAAAATCGCAAGTTTAACCTATTCGGCACGACATATTTATATATAAATTACGAGAGTATTTGTTTGAAAAAAAGTGAATAAGTAATTATTATTACTTTGCATACATTAAAAACCTGAATACATAGAGAATAAAAATTTTGAATTGTCGAAAAAATTGGGAAATCTCTCTCTTTCTCTCTCTCACTCTCTCCTATCAGAAAGACGGAAGGTGTAAAGTTAGGAAAAGTATTCCGACAAACACTTCTTCATTAATCAGCAGTGGGGAAAGCACAGCTCCCAAGACTTTCCCCTAACTTTCTCAGCCAGGGGAAAGTTGTAATCGCGTTGGGCGTCATACCTGCTAATGAGAAAAAATTTGTGTGGCGAGACTTGTTTGTGGTAAGAAGCTCTCTGATACATAAATAACCCACACGTAGAAGAGAGGAGCTTAACGACGACGTTTCGCTGTGACTTTGTAAATGGTCCAAGTCGGACCGAAACGTCGTGGTAAGCTTTTTCTCTGATAGGAACCCACTTTGTTCATATCACACACACACACACACACACACACACACACACACACACACACACAGGGATGTTAGGCACTACTTCTTTAGCCATAGACGAACTGGTAGAGGCAGTATCTACACATACTGTAGCTTTTAGAATAGATATGACAGGGCGCAAGCAGCCAAGAGAGGTTGAAACCCGTAGCAGCAGCAAAAGCAACAGTAGCAGCAGCAGCAGCATTAACAGTAACAACGGCAGCAGCAATAACATTAACAGTAACAACAGGAGAAGCAACAACAGCAACATTAGCTGCAGCAGAAGCCCCAGCAACAGCAGCAGCAACGGCAGCACCAGGAGCACCAGCAACAGCAGCAGCAACGGCAGCACCAGGCGCACCAGCAACAGCAACAACAACAACAGCAGCAGTAGCAGCAGCAACAACAGCTGCAGCTGCCCTAGAATTTCTGTAGAGTTAATCTGGTGTTTCTGTTGTTTTCTCTCTTTCTTTCTCTCCCTCCCTCTCTCTCCCTCCCTCTCTCTCTCCCTCCTCTCTTTCTGCCTCCCAAACCAACATCATCCAACTGGGCTAAAAATCCGGATTTGTAAGAATCTTTCTGGAGAACGCTGCTTGCATCTTGGATTGCAAGCAGCTGGTAATATCAGTCGTTCTTGGATTCGTATTCTTATGTCCAAGCCACGTATCCAGCCGTCTTGGCAGCATATAAAGTTGTCTTGGCCGCATATACAGTTGTCTAGGCTCTTATCTAACTGTCTAGGCCTGGTATCCGGCTGTTTAGGCCTTGTATCCAGCTGTTTAGGCCTCATATCCAACTGTCTAGGCCTGGTGTCCAGCTGTCTTGACCTGGAATCCAGCTGTCTAGACTCTAGACCTCGTATCGAGTGTCTAGGTCTTTAATCCAGATGTCTATGTCTTAAATCCAGCTGTCTTGGTCGTTTTACCAGCTTTTCAAAGACTTTTATCCAGCTGTCTTGGTCTGGTATCCAGCTGTCTTGGCCTCATATCCAGCTGTCTCTCTTCCTTGCTGATAAGAACATTTACAAGTCTAGCTATTTCTTTATTTGTCTAGATGTTTTTATTAAAATTGCAATTGTTTTTGCTATTGTTGTTGTTGTTAAAGATTTGTTGTTGTTATTTGAGATTTGTTGTTGTTGATTTCTTGTTGCTATTATTGATTTGTTGAAGCTGTTGTTAATTTGTTGTTGTTGCTGCTGTTAATTTGTTATTGTTGTTGTTAATTTGTTGCTGTTTGTGATTTGTTGTTGTTGCTGTTTTTAATTTGTTGGTGTTTCTGTTGTTCATTTGTTGTTGCTGTTGTTGTTTTGCTGTTACTGCTGTTGTTTTGCTGATGTTGATTTGTTGTTTTTGCTGTTGTTGATGATTTGTTGTTGCTATTTTTTATTTCCTATTGCTGTTGTTGATTTTCTGTTGCTGTTGTTGATTTGTTGTTGCTGCTGTTGCTGATTTGTTGTTGCTACCGTTTTTGATTTGCTGTTGCTACTGTTGTTGATTTGCAATTGCTTCAGCTTCTGACAGCTGAATTAAAAAGACACGTGAAGTGACACAAGAATAGATTTATTGAAAAACTTGATTACCTGTCTATCTATCTATCTAATGATTATATTCATAGCCATGATTTTTAAAGAGGTGGAGGGGTAAGCCAGTGGAAGGCCTCGGTCAGATGTCCAAAAGCTCCAGCTCTGGGTTATCATATGACTAAGACCCGCGTCAGGAAACACTTGTCCTGTTTCCTGACAAACCTAATATCTATCTTGATCACTTCTAATATACAGAGGTCAACAACAGTACATGTAGTGAGGTGTGAGAGACTGGTAGTGACCTGATAGAAGTGAGATATGCGAGACGGATAGTGTTCTGAGGAGAGTATGAGAGAGGTTCTGAATGGCGTCTGCTAGTCCATTGGTTGACTATCATGTATGTCACTTTTTTTTTAATTGATCTCATTTCCAGTATTTTTCTTCACGTGACGGCGATTAGTGAGGCTTCCAGGCAGACTCAAAGCCTACGGATGGGTTCATTGAGGACGAATTGTGCCTCATTCCAACTCATGGAGTATATAGGGAGGACACAGGCGTTTATCGATGCTCACTCAATCAGATAGACTTCTGCCTGTTTCTCCTACATATTTCAAGGGACACCATCCATAGGGAATACCGCAGACGCAGCTGTGGCTGGAAGATGTCTGGAACTTCGCTTCCCAGTGAAGCATTTGATGGAGGATGTAGTCGTGGTGGAGACTGATTCTAGCAAGCGAGTATTCCTAGCAACATCCCTTCATGGAAGTACTAAAAACTATTTCCAGGAATGTTACGTTACCGATTTGTTGAGGATAGCTTGTGCCTTAACCCTGAAGTCTCAGATGAAGAAAAAGGGAAACTGGAAACGTGTGAAGGCTTGTGTTACGTAGTCACATTCCTATACAAGGAAATAGTGGCTGCAGACGAGAATATCCCTTGAGATGATACCAGTAACCTCTCTCTGTGCTAGTGTTATGTTTTGAATAGAAGTGGCAGCAGTAATCACATGCAGTACCAACCAGGTGATGAATAATACATGTACAAAACCTGGGTAGATGGCCAGTTGCTTCATCAACCAGTGGAGGAAAAGCAGCTGGAATAAAGAATAAATAAAGAAGCCCAAGAATAAGACATCCATGTGTCTTATTTGTGAATAGAAAAGTATAGAATCCTTCTTGTTGGTGGGATTCCAACATTCTTTGAAGAGAAGGTTGTTACTGACGGGAGAAGGTTGTTACTGACGGGAGAAGGTTGTTACTGACGGGAGAAGGTTGTTACTGACGGGAGAAGGTTGTTACTGACGGGAGAAGGTTGTTATTGACGGAAGAAGGTTGTTACTGACGGGAGAAGGTTGTCACTGACGGGAGAAGGTTGTTACTGACGGGAGAAGGTTGTTACTGACGGGAGAAGGTTGTTACTGACGGGAGAAGGTTGTTACTGACGGGAGAAGGTTGTTACTGACGGGAGAAGGTTGTTACTGACGGGAGAAGGTTGTTACTGACGGGAGAAGGTTGTTACTGACGGGAGAATGTTGTTACTGAAGGGAGAAGGTTGTTACTGACGGGAGAAGGTTGTTACTGACGGGAGAAGGTTGTTACTGACGGGAGAAGGTTGTTACTGACAGGAGAAGGTTGTTACTGACGGGAGAAGGTTGTTACTGACGGGAGAAGGTTGTTACTGACGGGAGAAGGTTGTTACTGACGGGAGAAGGTTGTTACTGACAGGAGAAGGTTGTTACTGACGGGAGAAGGTTGTTACTGACGGGAGAAGGTTGTTATTGACGGGAGAAGGTTGTTACTGACGGGAGAAGGTTGTTACTGACGAGAGAAGGTTGTTACTGACGGGAGAAGGTTGTTACTGACGGGAGAAGGTTGTTACTGACGGGAGAAGGTTGTTACTGACGGGAGAAGGTTGTTACTGAAGGGAGAAGGTTGTTACTGACGGGAGAAGGTTGTTACTGACGGGAGAAGGTTGTTACTGACGGAGAAGGTTGTTACTGACGGGAGAAGGTTGTTACTGACGGGAGAATGTTGTTACTGAAGGGAGAAGGTTGTTACTGACGGGAGAAGGTTGTTACTGACGGAGAAGGTTGTTACTGACGGGAGAAGGTTGTTACTGACAGGAGAAGGTTGTTACTGACGGGAGAAGGTTGTTACTGACAGGAGAAGGTTGTTACTGACGGGAGAAGGTTGTTACTGACGGGAGAAGGTTGTTACTGACAGGAGAAGGTTGTTACTGACGGGAGAAGGTTGTTACTGACGGGAGAAGGTTGTTATTGACGGGAGAAGGTTGTTACTGACGGGAGAAGGTTGTTACTGACGGAGAAGGTTGTTACTGACGGGAGAAGGTTGTTACTGACGGGATAAGGTTGTTACTGACGGGAGAAGTTGTTACTGACGGGAGAAGGTTGTTACTGAAGGGAGAAGGTTGTTACTGACGGAGAAGGTTGTTACTGACGGGAGAAGGTTGTTACTGACGGGAGAAGGTTGTTACTGACGGGAGAAGGTTGTTACTGACGGGAGAAGGTTGTTACTGACGGGAGAAGGTTGTTACTGACGGGAGAAGGTTGTTACTGACGGGAGAAGGTTGTTACTGACGGGAGAAAGTTGTTACTGACGGGAGAAGGTTGTTACTGACGGGAGAAGGTTGTTACTGACAGGAGAAAGTTGTTACTGACAGGAGAAAGTTGTTACTGACGGGAGAAAGTTGTTACTGACGGGAGAAAGTTGTTACTGACGGGAGAAAGTTGTTTGCTGACGGGAGAAAGTTGTTACTGAAGGGAGAAAGTTGTTACTGACGGGAGAAGGTTGTTACTGACGGGAGAAGGTTGTTACTGACGGGAGAAAGTTGTTACTGACGGGAGAAAGTTGTTACTGACGGGAGAAAGTTGTTACTGACGGGAGAAAGTTGTTACTGACGGGAGAAAGTTGTTATTGACGGGAGAAAGTTGTTACTGACGGGAGAAAGTTGTTACTGACGGGAGAAAGTTGTTACTGACGGGAGAAAGTTGTTACTGACGGGAGAAAGTTGTTACTGACGGGAGAAAGTTGTTACTGACTGGAGAAAGTTGTTACTGACGGGAGAAAGTTGTTACTGACGGGAGATCGGCTCTGCAAGACGGGAGGAAAGGAAGTTTGCAATCTTTGACGAGTTCCAGAAAGTTTATTCTTGACTTGTTGTTGATTTATTCCTGCTGTTGACCATTTGTGTTTGTTGTTTCTGAATTGTTTTGCTCTTGTTTATTTGTTTTTGCTCTTGTTGATTTGTTTATGTTGTTGTTTCTGATGCTAATTCGATGTTGCTATTGTTCTAAATAATAATAATATTAGCGATAAAATAATTTAAAAATAACAATAATAATAATAATAATAATAATAATAATAATAATAATAATAATAATAATAATAATAATAAATAATAATAATAATAATAATAATAATAATAATAATAATAATAATAATAATAATAATAATAATAATAATAATAATAATAATAATAATAATAATAATAATAATAATAATAATAATAATAATAATAATAATAATAATAATGCAAATGCCTCAGTAAGGAAAATACAGCTAATTACTGACCAGCAACATTTTATTTTGCATTTTTCGTGATTACAACGAATTTTAATGAAGCAATGTATATAAACGTTAAGCTTTCGTATGTATATGGCTGATGTGTATAGTGAAGTAATGTATATTAACGATGTGTATGAGATGATCTCCGATAAATAACACTCCTACAGATAAAATGCTTAGGAAAAAACTTTGGGTTAGTGAAAATGATAATGAGAGGAAAGAAGGGGCACTGAAGTAGGCCTACTGGCCCAAGCTAGGCAAGTTCAAGTCACACCCACTTAATGATGCTTTAAATTTCAAAACTTGACAGGTAAACCCGTCTGGGACGACGAAGTATGAGAGGGCCTGGACTCTACCCAGCTACTGTGCTGGGTAGGTATATACACTATACTGAGAAACGGTTGTTGATTCAGAACTACAATATTCATTTGTTTACAGAATACATCCTCTTTCCTATATCTCTCACCAGTGGTTCTTGTTTTCCAAGTTACTTCTTTGTTGAAGGTGGATAGGAGCCGTCTTGTATTGAATGGACCATCAATGGTTAAACTTACCATAATTTGGACGCTATTTTTTCTTCAACTTCAGTAACAGAAAATTGACGATTTATTCGGAGTTCAGGTATTACATTACCTTACTAAACTGCACCATTTCATTCTCGGAAATCATACAGTGCAGAAATGTCAAACTTTTTTTGTGTGTGTACTTTCAACGTTCACTTTTTTTTCATCCAGATTTGGACAAAGATGTCTCTTAATAGCGTGAGTAGTGCAGATAACTTTTGTTACGTTATTGACTTTTGTATCATAAACGTGTCATAGCTGCCGTGATTACAAAAGCTTATAACCCTTAATTTTAACTAGCATTGGAGATCAGGCCAAGAGCTGGACCCCACACATGATGCAAAACTCATGCAACAAACCTTCGCCAGTGGTTGAACTGGAAAAGGAAATCTATGCCTTTTGCAGTTCCAGTGGAGTGGAGGGAGCCAACAGAACACACAAGCGATTGTTAGTTCTGCATGGTGCCTCCACTAAGGAAAGGTGTTTTTGCAAGAAATATAAGTGGACAGTACAAGAACCTAATATACTCTCACTCACGAAATCTGACCGCGGGTTCGAACCCCACCCGTGGTATGGTTTCTAACATACTCTGTTATACGCCCGGTATCTCCCGGTAAATGAATACCCATTCCTCAACCCCATAGCTCATTCTTCCTTGAGCCAGAGGACGAGGTAGGTACCTGGAGTATACCTGGAGAGGGTTTCGGGGGTCAACACCTCCGTGGCTCGGTATGAGACCAGGCCTCATGGTGGATCAGGGTCTGATCAACAAGGCTGTTACTGCTGGCAGCACGCAAACTGACGTACGAACCACAGCCCGGCTGGGATATGTGAAAGACTCGAGACCTTAATTTCACAAGACCCTGAATTAGGTGATAACTTGACATCTTTTAAACCGTACGTGATAACTCAAAATAAATTAATGACCTTATCAGAGAGATTTACAACTGCCAAAGATTAAGCCTGAATTATTGGGCTCCAGAATGCAACAATGGAATCTCCTGGTAATGCCTTTAAAGATGCATTTCCTGTATTTGCATCTAGATTTTCTTTTCCGGCCAACTGCGGAGCAGACACCAATGAACACAGTCAACGTTTTCCCCCAGGACGACTCAGTCATGGAGAAGCGCTACCAGGGGTAAAGAAGCCCATCATTATTAGCAGATTATTGCTGGACAATAACAAAAGACTTTCCAGAGGCAGAATAGAAGAGACAAACGAAAAAAAAAACGTCTGGGGAAATCAATATAAGTGAAGTCGTTAACAGGTATGTTAGTAATATATTTTAAACATATATGCAAAATGGGTAAAAAAAAAAATTTTCGTGTTAACTTTAGCCAATTGATTTTTATTAATGTTACATTCGTTTTCAGCATTCCAAAATCTTTAAAGGGAAACGCTTCTTTAAACTAAATACAATTTTTTTTTTTATAATTTGTAAACCAGCATAATTAGATCCAGGCAAGAGCAAGTGTGGAAAAAGCCAAAGAAAATCTATATATTGGAGAAAGTAAAGATTATGTAATTAATAAAAATAGTAAAGGATAGCCAAAGAGTAGGATAAAGATAGATACGTGAAGAATGGAAGAAAATAAGTAATTAGCAAATATATGATAGGGAGTATGTGATAAAAGATAATTAGCATATATTAGATTGGAGAGTAAATAAAATTAGAAGATAAGAAAATAGGCAATTAGCAGATATGAGATGAACAGAAGAGGTAATTAGTATAGATAAAATAGGAGATAATAGGTAATTATCATAAAAAAGATTCAGAGTTAGATTGCTAGAACGTCAGCACTAGGAATAAAGAATATAGCTATAAGCTTCCTAACTTTACCAAGAGAACTGTATACAGCTGTCTCATCTTTCCCCTTTACTCCTCTCACCTCTATCTCCCTTTCCCAGCCTCCCTCCTCCCCCCTCCAAATCTCCCCTCTCAATCTCCCCTCCCTATCTCCTCTACCCGTCTCCCCTTAAGTCCCCTCCCAGTCTCCCCTCTCACACCTCTTCTCTCAACACACACCATTCCACCTGGCCCTCCCCTCACACTAAATAAAACACAATATATTTTAAAGATGATACATAAGAGGTGTATCCGGCTCTCCTGATATACTGTGGATTTGGATTATTTGAAAATCTGGGGCCTCCAGAAGGTGTTTTTCAAGACGTGTGCGCGATCACAATCTTTGGCTGTCAGCTAGTAGGTGATGGACAGTAATATGACATAGAACTTCAGATGAACCTCACTGACTTGAGACTCAGTGAGCGTGACACCAGTCAGTCCATCAGTTATCGTGGAGGACATTTGTGTACAGTTGAGGACATTTAAAGGAAATGGACACAATGGATTCTTTCACAGTTAGTCGATTTTTCAATACCATTTACACCCATCTTCACTGGTCAACAATAACAAAAAATCGTTGCCAAAGATATCTGAAGGTATTCAAGTTTTTTTTTGGAATGATGAATTTGAAAAAGTCAGTGGATTTTTCAGATTGACCCTAGTTTGTGATATATTACATAGCTACCATCAATTATCAGAGAATTTAACCATAAAGCCTATAAATACAAATAAAAACATCACAGATTTTGTACCTGGAGAGAGTTTCAGGGGTCAACGCCCCTGCGGCCCGGTCTGTGACCAGGCTTCATAAAGATTATAATTTTATTTTTAAATTATTTAATATTTAACGAGAGGAGTTGTATCAACAACGATCACGTGAAAATACTGTAACCTTTATTTTGTTATTTTGTCCAGATAAACATGAGTTCTTCACGAATAGTCTGCTTAAACAATCCCAATGCATTTTGCTACATTTGTAACGAATACTCTTTGCAAATACAAATAAAAACATCACAGATTTTGTACAACAATCTTATCTTGCTTATTTTGGAGTGGCACTTGGAGGACAAGACAAGTCTTGGGCTCCCCATATGGTTCGCAAAACCTGTGTAGAATGCTGATGACAGTGGAAAAATAGGCAAAGAAAAGTTTAAATTTGTGTGTGCCAGTGTGCCACAGCGATTGTTGTTTCTGTATGGTGAATCTGAAAGGTTTCAATCGATACAAGAAAGTCAAGTGGGAATATCGTGATTTTGAGTCAGCAAGGAGACCTGTGCCACACAGTGAAGACGTTACCATACCAGTGTTTACAACACTGCCAGATCTTCCCTTGTCAGATGTTGAAGAAACTTCTATCCCAGCCTATCCCACAATATCCTAGGCTATCCCAGCCTATCCTAGCCTATCCCACACTATCCTAGGCTATCCCAGCCTATCCTACACTATCCTAGGCTATCCTAGCCTATTCCACAGTGGATGTAAGACGGTGGATAGGAGTGAAAGTGAATATGAAGTGCATTTCAACACCCCAGCAGTTCTCCCAAGAAGAATTTAATGACTTGAAATGTGACCTCAGTCTGTCAAAGCAAGCATCTGAACTTTTAGCATCCAGACTAAAAGAATAGAACTGTCTACAACAAGAAGTTAGAATAACAGCTTATCGGACAGGAGAGGTTGAACTCCTTTCTTACTTCAGCCAAGATGAAGAATTTGTATACTGCGATAACATCCCTGGAGTTCTTCTTCGAATGGGACTTGAAGATCGACCAGGAGATTGGCGGCTGTTTATAGACAGCTCCATTAGAAGCTTGAAATGTGTCTTATTGCACAATGATAACCAATATGCGTCTCTTCCAATTGCTCACTCAACAACATTGTGCTGATGTCAACAAACAACGTTTTCCTATGCAATATTTAGTGGCATCTGAATTATATTACTATGTTAATATGTTATTATATAGAAGGAATTTCTAGTATGCATTATATGATTTGACTTTTGCATGATCTAAAAAATAATTTCGATGCTATTTGTTTGTTAGCCCCACCTGATCAATATATTTTTCAAATCTTTTATGTTTTTCAATGGGATACCAAATTTACAAAAAACTAGAGCCAGTCAAGCAAAACCGATGACATATTAGGAATCAGCACCACAAAATTACCCTAAAATCACTGCCAGAAAATGAGTTATGTTGAGGAGCAGTTGGGTATCTTTATTGATGAAACGTTTCGCCTACACAGTAGGCTTCTTCAGTCAGTTACAGAGGGAGCAGCAGTAGTGAAATAAAGATGATGTAATCAGTCCATCAACTTTGGAGAAAAAGTATTTGAGGTGGTCAGTCCCTCAACCTGGAGGGGATTTCAGCTCCATGGTCTGGAACACTATCGTTCCAGACTATCAATAAAGATACCCAACTGTTGCAAATGTGTCTTAATCCTCAGAAAATGAGTGTTGACGAGTGAATTTTATCAGTCTATCATCCAGGAAGAGCCACATGTCTATTGTACATCCAAGAAATCATGCCTTGTCAGAGATGCTTTTACAAATCTTAGTCCCATAGAGCGCAGTTCTCGGAGCTTAAGACATATACACCAGTATACATGTGACACCAATAAACCATTCACCGTCTGTATGGTGACCGGGTATCTCTTCTTTATTCGTGGATCAGTAATAATGGTGGACACATTGAACGCGTCGTGTGAATAAATCTATTACCGTGATTTTTCTCATGGCTCCATATTTATGTAACATCAAGTATTAGAGAAAGTCACAGGCTGCAGAGAAACCTTTAATTAGGATAACATTTTGCGCTGCTTAGAGCTTGATAAAGCTCCCTCCTAGAGCGAAACGTTGTCTAAGTTAAAGCTAGATCTGCTAACTCTTGTCTTTTCTTCACTGTTGTCTGAAGTATAATTAGGAAACACCTTCAGTTATGTTGCCCCAAAGGGTAAATTTTTTGCTACGTAAATATTAAGGTAACTGAACATACCATGAAGGGTTGTAGTAAGACTCTGTAATGCTCTTATGAACAATAGTAACATACTGATATTAGAGCCTCTTATTACTCTGTGAATACATGAACAATTAAACCATTATATATATATATATATATATATATATATATATATATATATATATATATATATATATATATATATATATGAATACTGTGATCTATCATTATGGGCAACTTTATTCCTGGCACATGCATATTCAATGGAATATTCAACTGTGCAATAGCGAGGGTTGTCACTGTGTAGTACTCACGGCTCTCAATCTTCATGTGGCACTCCTGGGTGTCATGTGGATACATCTGAAAGTTCATGGCGCACGAGAGGACCAGTGTTAGTCTGCAGGAGAGAAAAGAAACATAAGAACTTATAGTATAAGAAAGAGTTTCTATATTTGAAACAGTTTACAGTCAACAGTTTTCACATGTAAACTAAATTATTTTATTTCTTGGCAATGGTGGTAAATGGACTCACGAACAAGCTGAATAGTCAGAGGTCAACTTGCATTTGTCGGACTAAACACTTGTCGGCTGCACTATGTTTCTTGTGTTCCAAGTGGTCAGTCTGGACTTGTATTCCATGTGGTCAGCATCTAATCGTGTTCCGCTCACCCAGTGTTTCAAATCAGCTGAAGACTTGAAACACTCGGACCTGGTCTTTGTTCGAGACTTTGTTATGCAAGCTGTCTGTGTGTAGCTGAGACCCCCTGACAAGCAGATCCCAGCCTCTCCCTCCCTCCCTCTCTCTCTCTCTCTCTCTCTCTCTCTCTCTCTCTCTCTCTCTCTCCTCTCTCTCTCTCTCTCTCTCTCCATCTCCTTCACCCTCTCCCTCTTCCTTTCCCTCTCCCTTTCCATTCCCCTGACCCACCAGTGGGGTCATTCACTGCTCTTCTGAAATCGTGGCATCGATTTCATTCCCCCACTCTCTCTTACTTCCTCGTTAAGTATTCGTTAGGGCCTCTTCAGTATGTGTACCCGCCTTGCCCATCGCTAACGATACTCTCACGGAATTGGAACAGCACTTCCAGGAGTTGCAGAGGGCTTCTGAATAACCCATGATTTCTTATCCGATTTCAATAGCAATTGAAGTTCTCGCATACTTTTTGAATAGTTAAATGACAGGGTAATAACAAGAATGAAATGAGGCATGAGACATAGGGAGGATAAGAATAAGGAAATGAACGTGATTTTGATATTGGTTGTAGTAGGTACTGAGGCGGCGAAGTTAAAGCAGTATTGGTAATAGAAGGAAAAAGGGAAAATATATTTAAGAGACGGCATAAGACTTTTCGAGATTGTCCTGGTGAGTCAGGCACAGCAGGAAAGTTCTGCTTCTCTTCCACATGGCTCCCAAGCTACACCAAATTTGGAAGTATTGCTGTCTTTTGAGATCACCAAAACTCTCTCTCCCTCTCTCTCTCTCTCTCTCTCTCTCTCTCTCTCTCTCTCTCTCTCTCTCTCTCTCTCTCTCTCTCTCTCTCTCTCTCTCTCTCTCAGTAATGCAATTCAACTGCAAGAAACTCTGTGGGAATTGGTGCAACAAGAATGTTTTTAAAGTCTTCTCGTAAAACACTGGAGTTGTAAGCACTAAAACAATTTTTTTAAGAAGCTGCTGGACAAGAACTTTGCAAATATTGGCTTCAACTAGAACACAATGCAGGAATTAATACAGTCTCATGGCTTCCTATGGCCAATATTACCCTGACGTTAATTTGTGAAGTATAACCATGAGATCACTTTGTATTTAATAGCAGTGGTTGCTGTAGCAATTGATGTCTGGACCCGACTTCCACTTTCCTCTGTATATGTTTTCAATCTACCTGCTTTGGAAATGTTGGATACAATAAACTAGCAACTTCGTGGGCCAAATCTCTTTTTCTAGCTGGTGAGAGAGTACAGCGGGGCGGGGAGTTCTCTTCCATCTCAACTATCAACAGAAAACAAAGACACATGTGAAGTGTAATGAGATCCTTTACTGACAAGGTTTCACCCACGCAGTGAGCTTCTCGTGACTTGAAAAACCCACTGCGTGGGCGACAAGTTGCTAATAAAGGATCTAATTACCCTGATTTGACTCTCTTTTACATTCTTATTCCCCTTCCTATATACAGAGATATAAGAGGCAATTGTCAATAATAGCTCTGAACATAGCCAGGAAGGTCATCAGTCACCTGCCTCTCCCATGCACTCCCTTATGTTCTGTAATAATTTTGGAAGAATGACCGACAATATGTTAATGTAATGGGACACATGTGCAACTAATGAGACATTTTATTTTGGTAACGTTTCGCTCTCCAGGAGCTTTGTCAAGTTTGGCATGTGCCACACATTATTATGTGCCACACATTATTATGATACATAGGTAATAACCTATGTATCATAATAATGATAATATCATTATTTCTACAAGTAAATGTACAAGGTATACAGACCATAGCTGACATCAATGACATATAGAAAGCCGCTTGTTATGCAGAGCATTTCGGGCAAATTAGGTCAGTTTTGTCCCGGGATGCGGCCCACACCAGTCGACTAACACCCAGATGGGTGAACATAGACAACCGATGTAAGTAAACACGCCTAGTGTTTCAACCTTCGCCGGGAATCGAACCCGGACGCCTCACCGTGTGAAGCGAGAGCTTTTGCCACCAGGCCACGAGGCACCGTGTCTCTCTAGTCAACATACATAACAAGGAAGGGTAAGACAACTGAGGCACTGAAGCTACCAGCTGCACACGGGAACTTCACAGTTATCCAGGATAGTGAAGGAGCTTTGGCAAAAGAATAGTGTAGTCTCTCCCAACTTTCCACAAGGGAAGGTTTATCTAACATTACGAGTATGTAGTTCTGAGCTGGAGAGCCGCTGTTTGATATGCATACGTACCTCGGTGAGAAGGAGGGAAGGAAGGAGGGGGAGGTTCTAGGAGAATGAAGGAGAGAAGGAAGTGTGGAATGGACGTGGGAAGGAATAAGCGGATGGTAGGAGGAAGTGGAAAGGGACTCATTTAGGCGTCTCTTCCACCCACCTGCACCACGGCCGCCCACACCACGCCCGTCCACACTACACTCACACACACCGGCCTCAAGTGTTAACCAACAGATCAGTAAGTGTTATGTCTGTAAGTTATGTGGAATTACGTTCTGAGTGTTAACTGCTGAGATCCCTGTTAAGTGCTAATTGTTCTCTCTCTCTCTCTCTCTCTCTCTCTCTCTCTCTCTCTCTCTCTTCTCTCACATAAGGTTAGGTTAAAGATGCCTAACTTTTTTTACAAGCTAAGAGCTGTTACCTACGTCATCTCATTTGAAAGCTTTTTTATTGTTATGAAATATATAAATATGGAACAGGATGAAGTTGGAGTCATCTGTGGGCCAGCAATTTCATTTTATCAATTGACTTTATTTCGTTAATAACATTATGCTGTACGAACATGTTCCAGACTCAAGTCATCCTGGGAATACATGATCTCAGATGAAGTGATGTCCTGGAGAAGGTTACAGTCAGAGTGAAGTTGCTGCTTGCTGCCCGTCTTGTGATGTAGAAGCTCGCTTCTCGTTGTCCTCGGAGTGGAGCCAAGTGTGGTACTTTGACAATATTGACCTTATACATAACAGTAAGGTCGCCGTCATCCCTCCTGTGTTGAAGGCTCTGCTGAATCGACAGATCTATCCAGGATGGGTTCAGAAGAGAGATGAGGCGTCTTGCTTATTCTCTATCCTGTCAAGAAGTCGTAGATGAGACGGAGGGCAAGTAATTGAAGAATGTGGAGCATATTCAAGGAATTAGCGTATATGTGCCTCGTACAGAATCTTACAACCTCTACTGTCGAACAGATGCGAGATACGTCGAAGTGCTGTAAGCTTCCTGGCCGCCTTGCTTTCAAGATTTACAACGTGGTTCTTCATGGTTAGTTTGTAGTCAGATTTCACTCCAAGGATATCATCTTCGACCCCGGGTACCAACACATTCCCATTCATTCTTACCACTGCATTACCATCATGGTGCCTAGAGACCATCATCATTGATGTTTTCTCAGGGGCAAATGTGACCTGCCATCGTTTACCCCAGGCTGATATAGCTGTAAGCTGGTGATTGATGTAACTTAAAGCAGCTGGCATTTTCTCTCTTGGATAAGTAACTTAGGATTCATCAAGTGTCGGTGCCACTTAATGGAAAGGTTTAACAACAGATCAGATGAAGCCATATTGACGGTCACAGGTCACAAAGAAGTGAGTGGTAGTCGAAAAACTCGGTCACCTGCCGTGAGATTATAGTATCAAGAAACTTGCCATTGATTGACAGGAGCGACACTGGTCTATAGTTTCTGATTTCTGTTCTGCTCTTTTTTTTTGAACAGGGACTAGGCAGTGTTGATAGATGTTATTTGGTCTGCACATCTACTCAGCAATCTTGGGCTTAACTTATCTGGGCCAACAACCTTTCCTTGGTCCTGTGATTTAAGGAGAAGATACACCTCATTCTGCCTTATTGTCACCACTGTCAACTTTGACATATTTCTTGCGATAGTCTTGCTGGATCAAGAATTTGCATCTTGGCAGCGAAGTGTTCGACATGAATGCTAGTAGAGATGGCCCCTCCGTCGATTTAGAGGTGGAATAATTTCATCAGGCGAATACCCTTGTCGATCCTTGACCAAAGACCACCAGGTTTTGGAGCCCACTCTACCTGATGCCAGCTTTCTTTTTGTGTCAGCCTTCCATTTAGAGATGGCCCACTTTTGGACTACTTACAGTTGCCTACAGGCTTGCCTGTGCAGATTCCTGTTATAGATAGTGGGATGCCTCGTATACCTTCTCCAAGCTTTGTACTTAGCAGTAGCAGAGCCTTTCGACAACGAAAGCCGAACCAAGGCTGATCTGTAGGCTCTCTCTCTCTTTTTCTCTCTCTCTCAAGCGTGTTATTTGCATGTCAAATGCATATCAATTGCGTATTTTTAGCGAGTTGATTGCCTGTTATACGCGTTTTACGTTCGTTTTAAGTGCGTACTAAGTGCGTATTAAGCGCAATTTAGTGGTTAATAAAACTTCTGCTTCTCGTCGTTATTAATTGTCGCGAATAATTTTTTTCTTTATTCTATTTTATTATGGAATAAAAATACATATTTATAAAATATTGAACACAAGCGACAAGACAACTAATAACACCACAAAAATAACATTAATGCAACTAATAACTGTTGTCATACAACTAATAAGAATAATACAGCTAATAACACTATAATTAAAACACTATCAGAACCAGGACAAGTGTTTCCTGATGCAAGTCTTAGTCATTTGATGATTCGCCACCGGTACTTTTAGTCTTGTGATCGAGGCCTTCAACTGGCTTACCGGACCAGCCAATGAAAAAAAAAAAGTTCCAAGAGGACCTCCTTCACTCCAGTGAAGGAGGTCCTCTGGGAACGTATTCGTGTGGACCTCCTCCTCTTTTCTGCAATTTTGCAAGCTCCTGATGATGTGTTGATTGCAACACGAAAGACCTAGAGCTATCATTCTACTTTCCCCGTGGTTGTTTTGCATATATATTTATATACATATTAATTATAGTTTGTAGTTCACCATTCTTTACTCCCAGTGACTGATAGTTTAACCTTCATCCTCCAATCATCTAATGGTTCACCCCTTCCTTCTCTCCCATGTTCAGGCATCGATTGAACGTCTCCCATCCACGGCGACCATACATACACACACACACACACGGGACATGATAACGACATATAAAATACTGAGAGGAATTGACAAGGTGGACAGAGACAGAATGTTCCAGAGATGGGACACAGCAACAAGGGGTCACAGTTGGAAGTTGAAGACTCAGATGAATCACAGGAATGTTAGGAAGTATTTCTTCAGTCACAGAGTGGTCAGGAAGTGGAATAGTTTGGGAAGCGATGTAGTGGAGGCAGGATCCATTCATAGCTTCAAGAAGAGGTATGATAAAGCTCACGGCGCAGGGAAAGTGACCCAGTAGCGGCCAGTGAAAAGTCGTGGCCAGGAGCTATGACTCGACCCCTGCAACCACAACTAGGTGAGTACATACACATATATTATTGACCCCTTTAATTAAAGACCATTCTGAACATCCCTTACCCCTTCAAAGCTTATTCTGAATGTCTCTGACCCCTTAAGGCCCATTCTGAACATCCTTGACCCCCTCAAAACCAATTCTAAACATCCCTGACCCCTCTTCAAAGCCCATTTCGAACATCCCTGACCCTTTCAAAGCCCATTCTGAACATCCCTGACCTCTTCAAAGCCCATTCATAATATCCCTAAATCTTCAAATCCATTCCCTACATCCCTGGTCCTTGAAAGCCCATTCTCACCATCCCTGAATCTTTAAGAACATTCTCAACGTCCCTGACCTTTCAATATCCTTTCTCAAGCTCCATAAATCTTTAAATCCCCTCACCAACACTAAACCTTTAAAGGTTCTCTTCAACAACCTTGAGCCTTCAAAGCTCCTTCCTGAACATCTTTAAACTTTCATAGCCACGCCTCACCCCTGTATTTCCACATCTCCTGCTGAACATTCCTTAGCCTTCAAAGGCACGCCTCACCATCACGGTATTTCCAGAGCTCCTGCTCAACATTCCTGAGCCTTCAAAGCCACGCCTCACCATCACGGTATTTCCAGAGCTCCTGCTCAACATTCCTGAGCCTTTAAAGCCACGCCTCACCATCACGGTATTTCCAGAGCTCCTGCTCAACATTCCTGAGCCTTTAAAGCCACGCCTCACCATCACGGTACTTCCAGAGCTCCTGCTCAACATTCCTGAGCCTTTAAAGCCACACCTCACCATCACGGTATTTCCAGAGCTCCTGCTCAACATTCCTGAGCCTTTAAAGCCACGCCTCACCATCACGGTACTTCCACAGCTCCTGAACCTTCAAAGCTTCTCCTCGACTGTCGTGAGTATAGCCTCGTCCAATATTTACCCACTGCGGGTCGAGTCATCATGGCAGTCTGGGGAACACACAGGTGTGTATATCTGTATATACACCGAGAAGTATATACCTGCATATATATACGTAAATATGCGTTGAGAATTTACGTTAATCCCTGTGTCAGGTCTTATAGTCTTGTTGATATTATTGCAGAGGTTAATTGCAGCCTTAATGACTCTAGTGCAGTCGACAGGCATTAAACTTTACAAACTATCAAGTCATCAGCGCGATAACAGCATCATAGCAGCTTGGCTTTAATGTGAAATGATAATTGACACGATCCAGCCAGAAAGGAAATGATTTTGAGAGGGCGTGGGGTGGTGTGGGAATGGTGTCGGAGAAGCGGGCGTGTTGACGGCAGGAGAGTGGGAATAGTGTCGGTGCAGCGGGCGTGTTGACGGCAGGAGAGTGGGAATGGTGTCGGAACAGGGGGCGTGCTGACGGCAGGAGAGTGGGAATGGTGTCGGTGCAGCGGGCGTGCTGACGGCAGGAGAGTGGGAATGGTCTCGGTGCAGCAGGCGTGCTGACGGCAGGAGAGTGGGAATGGTGTCGGAGCAGCGGGCGTGCTGACGGCAGGAGAGTGGGAATGGCGTCGGAGCAGCGGGCGTGCTGACGGCAGGAGAGTGGGAATGGTGTCGGTGCAGCGGGCGTGCTGACGGCAGGAGAGTGGGAATGATGTCGGAGCAGCGGGCGTGCTGACGGCAGGAGAGTGGGAATGGTGTCGGACGATAGAGAATTTTGCTTCTGAAATCTTAAAATTATATTAAAAATTTAATTGTAATTTCGAGGTTCAAGATTGAGGCCAGATTCTCTCGAGGTTAATATTTTCTGCGTTTTATATTTTGATTTCACTGCTTTTGTTACTTTTGTTTATTTCCTCTTTGCTTTTACTCTGGAAATAGTTATTCTGTGCACTTCTGGCGAAACAGCTATTGAATGAATGATGACCTTCAGTTTATTTCTAAATTTTATGAACTTGGTCACTGAGTGTGGCTATGTAACTGGCAGGACTCGCTGAGAATATATACAGTCCACTTTCTGAGAAATATTCAATTCAATCTCCCCCAATTCTGTAGAATTCTGTGCTATGTGATGAATCCTCCTCCCTCTCTCTCTCTCTCTCTCTCTCTCTCTCTCTCTCTCTCTCTCTCTCTCTCTCTCTCTCTCTCTCTCTCTCTCTCTCTCTCTCTCTCTCTCTCTCTCTCTTCCTCTTAAAGTCTTCCACTAATATTTCCTTCATATCGTCACCTTACGTGGGTTTATATGTTTCTGAAAATAAATAATTTACGTCCTTCCAGTATTAGGCAAGATCTCTTATCACCAGCGAGTCGAATCACACTAAAGTGGCGCAAATATCCATGACTCGCACACCTAGATAGCACACGATAGTCCTTAAGCTAGAGAGTAGATCTTAGCAGATAGCCTCGGTGGGGACTTCCAAGTCATCTGCTATCTGTCTTGCCCATGTACTCCCACGTACTACTTTTTCTCCCCTAGTAGGTATCTTGTTACTGTTCTTAGCCATAGTATTGAATTATTGTTGCTGGATTTGACATGGTTCTACAACTGGTATCCATAGTTTGATAATATTGTTGTTAGGCTTAGTATGGTATTACTTTTGATAGTTATTGTACAAGATTACTGTTTATAGCTGTTGTATGGTATTATTGTTGTATAGTATTACTGTTGGTCTAATTAAGTTTGTTGTGTCCACCTCTCTAAGATGTCACAGTGCCTTTGTCACTAGCATCCTTCCTGTGGTGTGAGTTTGTATATTAAATGCAGGACTGGTGTGACCTTTCCCCCCGAAGGTACGGGAACAATTGTGCTTCCTGACATGACGTAAACAATAGTGTATGTTGACACTACAAAAACAAAAGTGTGTACCACAATAACAATAGCGTGTACCACAATAACAATAGCGTGTACCACAATAACAATAGTGTGTACCACAAAAACAACAGTGTGTACCACAATAACAATAGTGTGTACCACAAAAACAATAGTGTGTACCACAACAACAATAGTGTGTACCACAATAACAATAGTGTGTACCACAAAAACAATAGTGTGTACCACAATAACAATAGTGTGTACCACAATAACAATAGTGTGTACCACAACAACAATAGTGTGTACCACAATAACAATAGTGTGTACCACAATAACAATAGTGTGAACCACAATAAAAATAGTGTGTACAACAAAAATATGCATCAAAAGTGTATAGCACAAGAACAGAAGTCTGTACCACAACAACAAAAGTCTGTACCACAATAACAAAACTAAGTCTGTACCACAACAACGAAAGCTTGTACAACAACAAAAGTCTGTACCACAACAAAAGTCTGAACCACAACAACAAAAGTCTGTACCACAACAAAAGTCTGAACCACCACAACAAAAGTCTGTACCAGAATAACAATACTGTGTACCACAACAATAGTGAGCACGAGAGTACGTGCACTGACAGCACTAATAAGGACAGCGTGTACTAACAGCATAGACAATAACGTTGTAATCTGACAGCACAAAAAACAATAGCATCTGCTAACGGCAAAGACTACAGTTACTGTCAGCACAGACTACAACCTTCCTGATGGCTGACACAGCTCTCTGGGACCCTGGCCACTGTCAGCTAATTTCAGTCACTAACAGCTACTGCCAGCTAACGTAAGATGTTGTCAACTACCTCGAGATGAGTGTGTTGGGGGTGAGGATTGGGTGGGCGGGGTGGAGGTGGTGGGGTGGGCGGGTGTTGGAGCTGGGATGTTATTAACGTGGGTTATAGATAAGCTTATACATGGGCGACACCTGTCAATAACTGAGATAACAGGCACTACTGCTGGCCCCAGTGATAAGCAGTAGGGCACTGCTAGATGCTGCTGGCACCAGTGATCAGCAGTAGGGCACTGCTAGATACTGCTGACAACAGTGATCAGCAGTAGAGCACTGCTAGATACTGCTGACAACAGTGATTAACAGTAGGGCACTGCTAGATACTGCTGACACCAGTGATAAGCAGTAGGGCACTGCTAGATACTGTTGGCACCAGTGATCAGCAGTAGGGCACTGCTAGATGCTGATGGCACCAGTGATCAGCAGTAGGGCACTGCTAGATACTGCTGACAACAGTGATCAGCAGTAGAGCACTGCTAGATACTGCTGATAACAGTGATTAACAGTAGGGCACTGCTAGATACTGCTGACACCAGTGATCAGCAGTAGGGCACTGCTAGATACTGCTGGCACCAGTGATCAGCAGTAGGGCATTGCTAGATACTGCTGGCACCAGTGATCAGCAGTAGGGCACTGCTAGATACTGCTGACACCAGTGATCAGCAGTAGGGCACTGCTAGATACTGCTGGCACCAGTGATCAGCAGTAGGGCACTGCTAGATACTGCTGGCACCAGTGATCAGCAGTAGGGCATTGCTAGATACTGCTGGCACCAGCGATCAGCAGTAGGGCATTGCTAGATACTGCTGACACCAGTGATTAGCAGCAAGGCACTGCCCAAGTAATGGACAAGTGTCTTTTTCTTCTACATGTCGTTATTTTATGTCATCAATATAGCAAATTTTGTTATTTTCAAAGATATATTTTATCAGTAGCTGGTAACCCATCGCCATTTTCTATGGGAATAGATTGAGTGATTGATTTTTGTCGTTTAAATGTTGTTTGAGAATCGTTGTGTGTTAGACGGGTGTTACTGAGTGTTAGTTGTGTTAGACTGGTGTTACTGAGTGTTAGTTGTGTGTTAAACGGATGTTACTGAGTGTTAGTTGTGTGTTAGACGGATGTTACTGAGTGTTAGTTGTGTGTTAGACGGATGTTACAGAGTGTTAGTTGAGTGTTAGACGGATGTTACTGAGTGTTAGTTGTGTGTTAGACGGGTGTTACTGAGTGTTAGTTGTGTGTTAGACGGGTGTTATTGAGTGTTAGTTGTGTGTTAGACTGTGTTAATGAGTGTTAGTTGTGTATTAGATTGGTCTTACTGAGTGTTAGTTGTGTGTTAGACTGGTGTTACTGAGTGTTAGTTGTGTGTTAGACTGGTGTTACTGAGTGTTAGTTGTGTGTTAGACTGGTGTTACTGAGTGTTAGACGGATGTTACTGAGTGTTAGATGTGTGTTAGACAGGTGTTACTGAGTGTTAGTTGTGTTAGAATAAATACAAATGCAGTATAATACGACTGGAGAGGGTTATACCTGGAGAGGGTTATACCTGGACATGGTTATACCTGGAGAGGGTTATACCTGGAGAGTATTATACCTAGAGAGGGTTATACCTGGAGAGGGTTATACCTGGAGAGGGTTATACCTGGAGAGGGTTATACCTGGAGAGGGTTATACCTGGAGAGGGTTATACCTAGACAGGGTTATACCTAGACAGGGTTATACCTGGACAGGGTTATACCTGGACAGTGTTATACCTAGACAGGGTTATATATGGACAGGGTTATACCTGGAGAGGGTTATACCTGGACAGTGTTATACCTGGACAGGGTTATACCTGCCTCGCATGGGCCAGTAGGCCTGCTGCAGTGTTCCTTCTTTCTTATGTTCTTATGTTCTTATACCTGGACGGGTTATTCCTGGAGAGGGTTAAACCTAGAGAGGGTTATTCCTGGAGAGGGTTAAACCTAGAGAGGGTTATACCTGGAGAGGGTTTCAGGGGTCAACGCCCTCGCCGCCCGGTCTGTGACTCTTTTAACTTTCATAATAGTCTACAGATTCGCCAAGTTGAGTGCTTTACGTACGTCTTGATTATCATATCTATGTACCAATGGAACACTTGTTTATATGTAATATGGAATAATTCGGAAATATTTTCTTAAGAAATGTCTTGTTTAACTGCTGTCTCTAAGTCATCTATTATTTACTAGGCAACTAGTGAGGCTGAGGTGCTTTCAAAAGCACTTTTTTTTTTTTTTTTTTAGGAAATTGTTGCAGGAAGATCCATTTCTAGTCATTCGTATAATCATGCCGTTCTTATGATCATGCCGTTCTGAGGAGACATTTCTCTCAAAGTCTTATTGATAGATAGTTAACCGCAAGCGGAATCCCGCAAACTTAGTTACATTCACACACACACACACACACACACACACACAGATGGGACACAGCAACAAGGGGACACAGTCGGAAGTTGAAGACTCAGATGAATCACAGGGATGTTAGGAAGTATTTCTTCAGTCACAGAGTGGTCGGGAAGTGGAATAGCTTGGGAAGCGATGTAGTGGAGGCAGGTTCCATACATAGCTTTAAGGAGAGGTTTGATAAAGCTCATGGAGCAGGGAGCGTGACCAAGTAGCGGCCAGTGAAGAGGCGGGGCCAGGAGCTATGACTCGACCCCTGCAACCACAACTAGGTGAGTACACACACACACACACGCACACAAGCACACCACTACACACTTACAAGTACGTATACACAGACCCATCTTCAAACACACACGTCAGTGTTATAGTTAATAATTCTCATGATATTCATGTTTACATAACACGAAAGCATTCAAATGTCAAGGAAATTCTGGAGCAGCACTATAGCACCTGTCGTGCACGCACACACACACACACACACACACACACAGGAAGTATTTCTTCAGTCATAGAGTTGTCAGGAAGTGGAATAGTCTGGAAAGTGACGTAGTGGAGGTAGGAACCATACATAGTTTAAAACTATGTATGGTTCCTGTGTATGGTTTGATTTAGCTCATGGAGCAGGGAGAGAGAGAGGACCTAGTTGCGACCAGTGAAGAGGCGGGGCCAGGAGCTATGACTAGACACCTGCAACCACAATTAGGGGAATTAGGTGAGTACACACACACACACACACACTTCAGTGCAAGTTACACAGAACATGAAGCAAATGTGACACCAATATTGCGCCTGTCAGGACCTGATAACAGTGTCAGGCACCCTGTCACCCTGTCACCTACTTACATGTATACACCAGGCCACTCATATGCACCGAGAGGTATGTACTTCAGTACATGTAAACGCATGACTTAGTTCCTTTACGAATTCATTCATTCTCTCTCTCTCTCTCTCTCTCTCTCTCTCTCTCTCTCTCTCTCTCTCTCTCTCTCTCTCTCTCTCTCTCTTGTAAACGGCCAGGGGAAACTCATTTGGAATGAAACTGTTAAAGCTTCTAAACACGAAAATGGTGGAATTTATTTTCACCGAAATTAATTGGAGACTTGCGAGAAGGAATCTATTGTGCCGTCTTCCTGGAGGTAGTCAAGGGCATCTTTCTGAAGCAGCTCGTGGCTGGGTCATTTAGAGGGTACAGAGTTCGGGTCACAAACGACACAACGCTGGTTCATTCAGTGTCTGAGCGAGGTGCGACGTATGGAGATCAAGTCTCCTAACACCCGTGTCTCTGTTCACCCAGGAGAAAATAGATACTTAGGATTTAGTTGAGCGTTGTGGAGTCTCAACCTTGGGGGAGAAGGATCTAAGAATTCTATGGGAAATTAGAACCTAAGGGAGGAGTACTGCAGTAGGCCTACTAGCCCATGTTGATGCGGGTTGTCTACTGTGACACTTCTAATACCTACCATCGTCAAAGATAATCTCAGTCTCTGCATTGCCAAAGCTCTCAAAAGCTTTACAATACAATGCACTTCAATACGATGCAGTACCAGTGCTTAATAAAAAGCTCTATTGTTAGACAAACTTCTTGTTTACATTCTGTGGACATACGTATACCAGGTTCCTGTCTACGCTAAGTTGGGAGAGTCGGAGATCCTGTCAACCTGGTTGAGGTTTCCGTCTCCTAGTTGTGTTGAGTATTGATATTTCTTGCTTTTATTCATTTCACCGTTGTTTTTATTGTTCGTTGTATATATATTTTTCTTCGTGGTTATGAGCGCTGAGTAACCTACACACTCAAAGTGTTTCGTAGATGTTATAAGTACTACTATCATTGCAATATCATTGCAATATTGACAAGTTGAGGAAATTGCAACATGTCTAATTCGTAACTACTACTACTATCACTACCACCAGTACTACTACTATTACTATTACTACTCGAGCTTGACTCACGAAACCGTAATAATACGATCGTAAACAAATCCCACAAAGGGTGAGGACTCGATCCCACGATAGGCCGGTGAGTTTTACGATTCGCCTGCCATAGGTTCGAAACCCCTCACCCGTTCTGTGATTTATTTACTACTCGCTCCACGGGACACCGCGAGCATAAGTCTGCTCCTGTAGCTACAAATATTTAACTAAAATATTTGCTTAGCCTGGTTCTAAAGATACTAGAGTTGGCTTTAATGACAATTCTTAATAAGTTGTTTCACTCTTCTACAAATATGTTAGGTAAAAGGACACAAGTGCAACTAATGTGGCCTTTTACTGTGGCAACGTTTCGCTCTCTAGGAGCTTGACAAAACTCCTGAAGAGCGAAACGTTGCCACCGATAAAATGTCACATTACTTGCGCATGCCTCCCGTCACCTAACATTCTGTCGGTAATCCATCGTCAATAAATGTATATATACTATGTTCCAGAATATGATTCCTGATGATGGTGATGATTTTTTTTCACCGGATCGTTGATTCATCTCTCCAAAAAATACCCCACGAAGAGGCCTTAGGCCTACCCACCAGCCAAAATTAGTGAACACAATTACAGTCATTACGACGCATGCTCAGGACTACATTTTTAACGTTGTGTTTCGCTGCCAGTGAAGGAAACGTTTCCTTAATAAAATGTCCAGATGATACACATGCCTATTATTGTTGGTATTAAATACCATTGTTGACCTGCAAGTACACGTGACTAAAACCAGTGTTGATAAATATGACGTAGATGCAACACTAGGCGGTGTTGCAGGTCAGTAATATGCAACACTTAACTGTGTTGCAGGCCAGTAAGATGAAGATAACTTTTAATCTCCTTGAAAACTAACTTTTCCCAACTTAAAGCCATTGCTGCGAGTTCTGTTCTCATTAGATAGTATTCTCTCTCCATTTTTTCACAATTTACAATATTTCACCAAAAATAGGGATTTAGGAGCCTTGTGAGGACGTTTCGGTCCGTGTTGGACCTATACATCTGTGTTCCAGACACGGTATTGTGACGTTTTATTTTCTAATGTATTTCTGTAATGACGTCAGTTGGTTTTTATTAAGGTCATTAAAATCATCGAGATGAGCGGGCAATACCGTCCAATAGGTCTGGATTTTTTTACACAATTCCATACCAATTATCCCCTGGATGCAACCCACAACAGTCGGCTAACCAACATGTTTGGGAAACATGTAGATACATATTTCACTGGCAAGGGAATCGAGCCAGTGTCCCTTTTGGCTGTGAGCCGAACGTCTTGCAATATTGTCTTCTTGTAAGGTTAATATCGCGAGAGAGAAGGACCAGAGAGGACGAATTTGGTCCCTGGGGGAAAACGAACGAGTGGCATCCTGGTGGAGGTACTGGGGAGGCTTTGTGGGGAAGGATTGTGTTTGGCTGACTGGAGTGTTTGGAAGAGGCTTCCTGGGTGAGTATTGTGGGTGGCAGTCTGGAGTGTTGTGGAGGCTTCTTGTGGGAGAACCTTTAACACCCCAGTGGAAAAATACCATTATGCTTGGTTTTGTTTGTAAATAATTTCGCCTGTTTGCGAATTGTTAGGCATATGATGTCACTGTGCTTTTGGGAGATTCTGAAGAGAAGTTGCAGAGGTTGGTGGATGAGTTTGGTAGGGTATGTAAAAGACGAACATTGAAAGTGAATATAGGAAAGAGTAAGGTGATGAGGATAACAACAAAAATTAGGTGACGAAAGATTGGATATCAGATTGGAGGGAGAGAGTATGGAGGAGGTGAATGTATTCAAATATTTAGGAGTGGATGTGTCAGCAGATGGGTCTACGAAAGATGAGGTCAATTATAGAGTTGACGAGGGGAAAAAGGTGAGTGGTGCACTGAGGAGTCTGTAGAGACAAAGAACTTTGTCCATGAAGCAAAGAGGGGAATGTATGAGAGTATAGTTATACCAATGCTCTTATATGGGTGTGAAACATAGGTGGTGAATGTTGCAACAAGGAGAAGGCTGGAGTCAGTTTAGATGTCATATCTGAGGGTAATGTGTGGTGTGAATACAATGCAGAAAATTCGTAGTTTGGAAATTAGGAGTAAGTGCAGGATTACCAAAACTATTATCCAGAGGGCTGAGGAGGGGTTGTTGAGGTGGTTCGGACATATAGAGAGGATGGAACAAAATAGAATGACTTCGAAAGTGTATAAATCGGTAGTGGAGGGAAGATGGGGTAGGGGTCGCCCTAGGAAAGGTTGGAGGGAGGGGGTAAAGGAGGTTTTGTGTGCGAGGGGCTTGGACTTCCAGCAAGAATTCGTGAGCGAAAGGAGACAAATGGCTTTTAGGACTTGACGTGCTGTTGGAGTGTGAGCAAGGTAACATTTATGAAGGGATTCAGGGAAACCGGCAGGCCGGACTTGAGTCCTGGAGATGGGAAGTACAGTGCCTGCACTCTGAAGGAGGGGTGTTAATGTTGCAGTTTTATAACTGTAGTGTAAGCACGCCTCTGGCAAGATAGTGATGGAGTGAATGATGATGATTTTTTTTCTTTTTCGGGACACCCTGCCTTGGTGGGAATCGGCCGATGTGTTAATAAAAATGTATATATATATATATATATATATATATATATATATATATATATATATATATATATATATATATATATATATATATATATATATAGCCATAAATAAGAGACCTAATAATACTTCCTCGGCATGTTTAGAAACGAGGTTCCTGAGAATACCCAGAAAGCGTTCGTAAGTGCACGATCATCGCTGGTGTTGCCAGAATAGGATGCAGAATGGTTCAATTTCCTGTTCGAAGTAGCAGGAAAGCTAACGAGCGGAACGCAAACTAACAAGTGCAGCCAAAAATTATAGTATGGCCTTTACTAGCAACATAAATTGCATCTGAAATTAAACACCAGTAAATGCGCATTAACGAGAGTAAATAAGGAATCAGCATCTCAGATGAGGAAGTGAGATAAAACTATGAAACTATCTCCCTAAAACTGTCACCAGAGGAGTATTAGACTCAGATTTAAGCTGAATACCCAGGCGGCTGACAGGAACATTAGCAAAAACTGAGCAACGTCAAGCATAGATATGAATGGGATACGTCATAAGGAAATCTACAGCAAATACGAAGTTGAAAATAAGATGGAAATTAAAATACGTCTTTGAACTTAATTAAACAGACGAGTTTAAGAGCAGGGACAAGAAACACACACACACACACACACACACACACACACACACACACACACACACACACACACACACACACACACATACACACACACACACACACATACACACACACACACACACATACACACACACACACACGCACACACACACACACAAACATATACACAAACAGACACACACACCCAGCTTCCTTACACATAGACAAAGATCTTAGACGAGATGTAAACTTAGTTTGGTAATTCCCTGGCCACCCTTATTAATCTCTACTTAAGAACAATATCTCATTATTTACTCTCTCTGATTCCCGAGAGAAAGGCGCTTACTTGGTAGAGGGAATGGACCCATTTAAAAAATAATTAAATAATCTCGCAGTGTACCGCTACTTTACACTCGCAGTGTACCGCTACTTTACACTCGCAGTGTACCGCTACTTTACACTATATAACAGCTGCCCAGTAACAAACAGCTATGTTTCCCAGCTACATTCCATCCCAAAGGATAGGTTTCATGTGTCTAGTAATGAAAGCCTCCAGCATGAGCTGGAAGCCTACAGTAAGACGATGAGGATATCAAGTATCTCACTAGGGGTTCAGTAGCTAAGTCCCCCTCGAAGGATTCCAGTGAAACCAGTAACTAAGGAATGGATACAAGGTGTTCAAGGTAACATCAAGAGCCAAGATAATATCTACTCCGGGTACAGTGGAGGTACCATACCAGGAACTTCTATCGGGGTCTTCTAGACCGATTAATTTCTTTCCAGCAGTGCTGGAGGTATTACTAGTATGTTGAAAGACGGACATAGGATTAGAGGGAGAGAGATGTTGAACATATGAAAGGAGGAGACAAGTAGGATATGGGGAAGGAACGTTTTATGGTAAAGGTAAAGAGAAGCGTGAAGGAAGAATGAAATAAGAGAATGGGGGAAGAGAAGGGAAGAGATAAAAATAGATAAGGCGAGGAATATTGTTTTTCTTTATATATATATACTGAGCAAAACCTTTCTCCTGATGATAGCCAATTTCTTCCTCAATAACAAATAACATCTCTCTCTCCCCCACTCTCTATAACATTTCCCCGACTCTCTGTAACTTTCTCTCCACTCTCCATAACATTCTTCCCACTCTCTATAACACTCCCCGACTCTCTGTAACCTTCTCTACACTCTCTACAACCTTCCCACTTTCTATAACTCTCCCCGACTCTCTATAACCTTCTCTTCACTCTCTATAACTTTCTCTTCAGTCTCCATAACTTTCTCTTCAATTTTTATAACCTCTTCTTCACGCTATATAACCTACTCCCAACTTATAACTTTCTTCACTCTCTCTATAACAACCGTCTACTTCTAAACCACTCTTCTTAATATATATACATATGAGTGTTCATTTATATATGCATACATATACAAATTTTCAATAAAAATGACAGGGCCATCCTTTTATAATTCCTTTAAAACTCAGGTCAATATTAATATCAATAATGCTGGTGTTATGAAAAGTAACTACAGCTGTAGCAGCATGTAGGTAACTATTTTGCGACGCAACTATATCATGTGAGTACCTACTTACTAAGCAACTACAGCACTAGCAGCATGTGGGTACCTACTTACCAAACAACTACAGCAGCAGCATCATGTGAGTACCTATTTATCAAACAGCTACAGTTTTAACAACATGAGTGGGTACCTACTTGACCATGTAGAGGATGGTGTTGTCTTGGTAGAGCCAGATGTAGTGGTTAGGGATGGTCATCTCCTGGAAGGTGACAGCCTTGGCGTTCTTGAAGAACGAGTCGGGTCTCCAGATATCCTAAACAACACAGACGCGGAGTTTAGATAATAACCCACATGAATATACACCAGACAGACAGCTTAACACACACCTCACAAACCCCGGTTAAATATACGGACATGAAGCTTGGATATACATGTGAAACCCGGGTAAATATACGGGCATGAAGACTGGATATACTTGTATACACACACACACACACACAAGCAGACAGTATATGTGATGGTACCTTGAGCCAGGAGACAGGTAAAAGACGATATTCGTGAGTCATGTTATCTGGAAGACGGAGTCTCCAGTCCTTCCAGCTTTGGGCGAAAAATATATCGGCAGCGTAGGTCTGAGGAGACAGATGAATATTGTATGTAGACACACACACACTATATATATAAACAGAAGGATAGACTAAGGGCTCGAACTGTGGTCCGTAAATGGACAGTCCGATGCTCTACTGTCACGGCTGCCTGGTCTTCTGATAGGAAAGAATCAGAACTAATACTTACTGTATTGTATTCCGTCAGAGCCACCATCTGTAACCCAACAAATCCTCCCTTTAGCCCATGGCCAATAGGCCTACTGCAGTGTTGACTATGTTGTGAAGGATGTTCGTGTGAAAGATGGATGAACAGGACACATGTACAACGTTTGGATACACTTGTTTTATTCACCTATTTGTATAAAATTGTTATAATGCTGGCAGACGCGACATGGAGCACGGGGATGGAAGACACAAATTCTGACGCCTGTAAGAGGAAGACGCGACAAGCACCTTGTTAAGCTTGGAGCGTCGCACCTGTGCTGCCTTCAACATCCTCTCATAACTAGGAACAATGACGAGTGACCTGGTTTACCAGTGATGACGCACACCGCCTATCCTTTCTCCTCTTTCCTCAGCATCTCGTTCATTGCGTTCCGCTCACCTCGTACGCTCATGCGTAGGTAGAGCCATCATAGTGAGATAGTCAGTTCTAGCAGATCACACAGCAAATGCAGTATGTATACTGCGTGTGCAACTGAACACAGAGCAGATACAGTGTAAGCTGCGTATGTAACAGGGAACTGTTTTGTTATATGCTAACAAGAGTCAAGGCGAGGTGACATCTGGTTACATCCCACCATAACCCACTAACATGTGTGTACACACCCCTGTTAGTTAGATTCACCAGACACAATATATACACCGGGAAGTGTATATCTCTGTGTATATACACTAATAATTTAATTCAGTCCATATATTAGGGGAACAGGCTATACGTTTCCTTAATGCTTCTTGAAGTAGACGATCAACTTTCAGTTCATTAAATTAACTAGTTGCTCGCCCATTTACAGTTGCCTAATTGTGGTTGCTATGGTCGAGTCACAGTTCCTTGCCCTGCCTTATTAAGTGGCTGTTACTGGGTTCACACACTCTTCACCATGTAAGTTTTATCATAACTATTCTTAAAGTTGTGTATTATATCCTATCTCTACCACTTCATTGTCCATGTCAGTTTTAAATTACATCTGTGCCTTCTAGTATCTCTTTCTTTGCCTTTGAACAGCCTGTTCCTCTCTAGCCTATCAGATTTTATGAGTATTTTGTAAGTTGTTATCATATCTTCCCTGGTATATCTGGCCTCTGTCGTTGCAAAACCTTTGTACATTTTTCCAGTTTCTTAAAATGCTTGATCATGTGTGGGCTCCATGTTAGGCTCCCTCTATTATTCTCTGAGAAAACTTCCCCTCATTTCTCCTGTTCCTACCTTTGCAACATTGCACAGCTCCTGATGACGCACTGATAAGAGTGAAAGTACTTAATACTTAAGTTAAAGAATATATATATATATATATATATATATATATATATATATATATATATATATATATATATATATATATATATATATATATATATATATACTACTGCTGCTGAACTACTACTACTACTACTACTACTACTACTACTACTACTACTACTAATAATAATAATAATAATAATAATAATAATAATAATAATAATAATGATAATAATCATCATAATTATAATAATAATAATAAAATACTGATTTGAAATTAAAGATCCAGGAGTCCAAAAAATAATATAACTGGCAGAAGTTAACGATAATTACAGTATATTGAGAAATAGCAAAAATAAATCCATAAAATAATAGGAGGCAAAAGAAATTAACTGAAAAAGGAGTCAAAGGTAACTACAATTTCTGGAGGTGCAAGTAATAATCACTTGGCTGAGTGAATGTAATGTAATCAGAGACAAGAAAATGTAACTTTAAACTGAGGAAAGATTGAAGCTTGAGAAACTTGGGTACTGATGGGTATGAGTGTGGGTTCTGATGGGTATGAGTGTGTTTACTGATGGATCTGATTGTGGGTACTGATGGATCTGATTGTGGGTACTCATGAGACTGTGAGTGTATGTGAGTGTGTATGTGTGTGTGTGTACTCACTTAGTTGTGGTTGCAGGGGTCGAGTCATAGCTCCTGGCCCCGCCTCTTCACTTCACTTCACTGTGTGTGTGTTTGTGCGGAGCGCGAGTGTATGTGCTTGTGTGCTTGTCCGTGTGTGTCTGTGAGCGTGCTTGTGTATGCATGTGTGTGTGTATTCATGAGTCTGAGTGTGGGCACTCAACCAGCTGTCCCAAGGAACCAAAACTTAAGGGAGTATATCTACTCACTAAACACATACACACACACACACACACACACACATACACACACACACACACACACACAGGAAGGCAGGAACCATACATAGTTTTAAGACGAGGTATGATAAAGCTCATGGAGCAGGGAGAGCAGAGACCCAGTAGCGGACAGCGAAGAGGCGGGGCCAGGAGCTGAGTCTTGACCCCTGCAACCACAATTAGGTGAGTACAATTAGGTGAGTACACACACACACACATACACACACACACACACACACACACACACACACACACACACAGTAAGGAATCATTCAAGACTCTGTACACAGTGTACGTCAGGTTCATACTGGAGTATGCAGCACTAGTTTGGAACCCACACCTGGTCAAGCACGTCAAGAAATTAGAGAAAGTGCAAAGGTTTGCAACAAGACTAGTTCCAGAGCTAAGGGAATTGTCCTACGAAGAAAGGTTAAGGGAAATCGGCCTGACGACACTGGAAGACAGGAGTGTTAGGGAAGACATGATAACGACATATAAAATACTGCGTGGAATTGACAAGGTGCACAGAGACAGGATGTTCCAGAGATGGGACACAGAAACAAGGGGTCACAATTAGAAGTTGAAGACTCAGATGAGTCAAAGGGATATTAGGAAGTATTTATTTAGGCATAGAGTTGTCAGGAAGTGGAATAGTTTGGCAAGAGACGTAGTGGAGGCAGGAACCATACATAGTTTTAAGACGAGGTTTGATAAAGCTCATGGAACAGGGAGAGAGAAGACCTAGTAGCGATCAGTGAAGAGGCGGAGCCAGGAGCTATGAATCGACCCCTGCAACCAGAAATAGGTGAGTACACACACACACACACACACACACACACACACACACGCACACGCACACATCATTTAAGTCCCTGCCTCCAAAAGTTCTCAGAAATTCTTTTGATCTCTGTTGACTTAATAAACTGCTCACTAACAATTGGTTGAGTCCTCTCGCTTCTCTTACGAGAACCTGAGGATCGTATGATTACTGATATCTCATACGTAAGAAATATCAAGGATCATATGATCCTTGATTTCACTTAGTGAAAAATAATGCTGACCTTGATTGAAAGATCTAGTGAACGTTTCAGTGGAATGTTTGACTCATTTTCTTGCACTGATCGCTATGTTGAACGTCAATAATAATAAATATTAATAATAATAATAATAATAATAATAATAATAATATTAATAATAATAATTGTAATAATAAAACAAACACAATAATAGAAACAATAACAACATCAACAACAAAAACAATAATGATAATAATAATAAAAATATTTTAATTATTATTATTATTATTATTATTGTTGTTGATGTTGTTGTTGTTGTTATTGTTTCTATTATTGTGGTTGTTTTTATTTTTATTATTATTATTATTATTGACGTTCAACATATCATAATAATAATAACAGTAATAATAATAATAATAATAATAATAATAATAATAATAATAATAATAATCCCGTATGGGTCACACAGCACCTGGAAACAGGGAGGTAACCAGGTATGATCCTAGTGTAGGACTGCTCCAATTCCTTGGATCAGGTGCCTTTCAAAGCACCACTGATGGTATTCATTAGTAATGACAATAGAGCTGACCTCTCTACAGTACATTATTTTAATTCCGTAATATAACGTAACGCAACCTAATGCGGTCATGTTTCGTTCGCTCTGGCGCTCGAAACGTTGTTATAATGAAAAACTTACACAATTTTTTGGGTTATAGACAGAGATTTTGACTCGGTGGTGGATAAAAATATTTTATTTTATGATATATATGATGCATGTTGACGCTTTTGTGTGTTGTTATATTCTGCCTCTCTGTTTCTCTCTCTCACTTTCTCTCTGTCTGTTCCTCTCTCTCTCTTTCTCTCTGTCTGTCTGTTTCTCTCTCTCACTTTCTCTCTGTCTGTTCCTCTCTCTCTCTTTCTCGCTCTCAGTATTCTTAGATTAACTGAGGCTAGAACTAAGCATTGGTGTGTGTGTGTGTGTGTGTGTGTGTGTGTGTACTCACCTAATTGTACTCACCTAATTGTGGTTGCAGGGGTCGAGACTCAGCTCCTGGCCCCGCCTCTGCGCTGCCCGCTACTGGGTATCTGCTCTCCCTGCTCCATGAGCTTTATCATACCTCGTCTTAAAACTGTGTATGGTTCCTGCCTCCATTATGTCTTTCTCTAGACTATTCCACTTCCTGACTACTCTGTGGCTGAAGAAATGCTTCCTAACATCCCTTTGACTCATCTGAGTCTTCAGCTTCCAGTTGTGTCCCCTTGTTTCTGTGTTCCCTCTCTGGAACATCCTGTCACTGTCTACCTTGTCGATTCCCCGCAGTATTTTGTATGTCGTTATCATGTCTCCTCTGACCCTTCTTTCCTCCAGTGTTGTTAGTCCTATTTCCCTCAGCCTTTCTTCATAGGACAGACCCCTGAGTTGTGGAACTAACCTTGTCGCAAACCTTGCACTTTCTCTAGTTTCTTTATGTGCTTGACCAGGTGTGGGTTCCAGACGTGGTGTGTGTGTGTGTGTGTGTGTGTGTGTGTGTGTGTGACACTGAGACGAGTCATGACACATTGTGGTCAAAATACTGTGCTGGGAGATGTCTTTAAAAATAAGTTTCTCTCAGTGTTTGTGGAGCTGAGAGGCAAACGCTGGTGTTAGGAAGATTGCAACTCATTTCCATAACCTCATTTCTCTCACGTCCCGGCTTAAGAAAGAAGGGAGAGGAGAGGCAGTGGAAAATGAAGAGGAAGGGGAAAGGACATGTGACAAAGAATGATGACACACACACACACACACACACACACACACACACACACACACACACACACACACACACACACACACACACACACACACACACACACACACAACACACAACAACACACACACAAACTAACACATGTCAAATAGAAATAGAGAAAGTGCAAGGTTTGCGACAAGGTTAGTTCCACAACTCAGGGTCTGTCTTATGAAGAAGGCTGAGGAAATAGGACTAACAACCTGAGGAAAGAGGGGTCAGTGGAGCATGATAATGACATACAAATCTGCGGGATTGACAAGGTAGATAGTGACAGGTTGTTTCAGAGGAACACAGAAACAGGGGACACAACTGGAAGCTGAAGACTCAGATGAGTCAGGGATGTCAGGAAACATTTCTTCAGCCACAGAGTAGTCAGAAGGGAATGGACTAGAGAATGATATAGTGGAGGCAGGAACCATACATAGTTTTAAGACAAGGTATGATAAAGCCATGGAGCAGGGAGAGCAGAGACCCAGTAGCAGACAGCGAAGAGGCGGGGCCAGGAGCTGAGTCTCGACCCTGCAACCACAATTAGGTGAGTACAATTAGGTAGTACACACACACACACACACACACACACAATATATATATATATATATATATATATATATATATATATATATATCTGCATATAAAAGCAGATATATATATCTCCTTTTATATGCATTTTGAGAAGCATCGATCATTAGAGGCTTCCAGGGATTCATCCAATTACGACAATATTAGATTACCAACTTAAAGCGCTGCTCTGGAGCAATGGAACACAAGAGTGCCTGTCTAGTGTGTATGAGAACAGTGGAGTGTAAGTGATCTGTCTGTCTGTCTCTTTGTCTCTCTCTCTCTCTCACTCTGTCACTCCCTCCCTCTCACCCCTGCTGAAGCGTCGACGTTGAAATAACACTTCAACAAAACGCATTCACATCTTTCATACCTGGACGCGTTGAACAGATTTCGTGAAAAGAAAGTGAACCTTCCTTAATGAAGGAATCTGAAAAGTTAAATACTCCATTAGTGAGTTAATGTTGACGGGGAGAATTAATGAAAGGGCGTGTAATTTAAAGAGTAATGTTAGTGTGATGAGGAGTGATTTTAGGGTGATGAGGAGTGATTTTAGTGTGATGGGAAGTGATTTTAGTGTGATGGGGAGTGATTTTAGTGTGATGTGGAGTGATTTTAGTGTGATGGGGAGTGATTTTAGTGTGATGGGGAGTGATTTTAGTGTAATTGGGAGTGATTTTAGTGTGATGGGGAGTGATTTCAGTGAGATGGAGAAATATTCAAGTTTCGAGTCTACATGTTTGGGACTCGGGGTTTAGCTAGAAGGAGTAAATAGAGCTGAAGAGTCGAGGTCTCTTCACTGTACCTTGGTAGCGGTGAAGGACTCTTGATCCAAAGAAGTGGAACTACCTCTCCTTTGATCCTTTCTGACTAACTCTCATTCCCCAGGAGCTGGGGAATGATCGATCGTAGGTGTGTGTGTGTGTGTGTGTTGTGTGTATCACTATGTGTGTGTGTGTGTGTGGTGATTGTCGTGTGTGTTATGTGTGTGTGTTGTGTGCTGTGTGTTGTGTTGTGTGTGTGTGTGTGTGTGTTGTCGCTGTCTGTTTCTTATAGAAAGCTATGAAGAAACCGAAAATAAAAAGAGAAAATAATGATGGGTAATGAAAACGCTAGTCAAACTTATAATCACTGCAGATGTTTATATGGTTAAAAGGCATCTCACGTATTTTTCACCCATTTTTCACCCATTTTTCACCCATTTTTCACACATTTTTCACCCATTTTCCGACATTTTATCACACATTTTGAACATTTATATTTTTTATGTATTTCTGCTTTTTTTTACATAGATAATGGGTAAAAGAGAAATAAAATTACATGTTATTGGTAAATAATTATGAAAAATAACCATATGTCAAATTTACCATTTTAAAAATTACAATGAGACAATATGTGAATAAATACATGTTGCAGTTGAATACCACAGCAGTATTAAAAATCAACAGTATTACCACACACAGTATTCCACCACAGTATTACCACCACAGTATTACCACCACAGTATTACCACCACAGTATTACCACCACTGTATTACCACCACAGTATTACCACCACAGTATTACCACCACAGTATTACCACCACAGTATTACCACCACAGTATTACCACCACTGTATTACCACCACAATATTACCACCACAGTATTACCACCACAGTATTACCACCACAGTATTACCACCACTGTATTACCACCACAATATTACCACCACAGTATTACCACCACAGTATTACCACTACAGTATTACCACCACAGTATTACCACCACCACACACTACCATCACCACACACACTACCACCACTATACACTGCCACCACCATACACTACCACCACCACCACACACTACCACCACACACACTGCCACCACCACCACACACTACCACCACCACCACACATACCACCACCATACCACACACCACACCACCACACACACTACCACCACACACCACTACCACCACCACACACCACCACCACCACTACCACCACCACCACACACTACCACCACCACCACACCACTACCACCACCACACACAATACCACCACCACCACACTCCACTCACCACACACTACCACCACACCACACTACCACCACCATCCACACACACACCACCACACATACCACCACCACCAACACACTACCACCACCACCACACATACCACCACCACCACACACCCACTACCCCACCACCACACTACCACCACTCACCACACACACCACCACCACCACACACTACCACCACCACCACACACTACCACCACCACCACACACTACCACCACCACCACACACTACCACCACCACCACCACCACACACCACCACCACCACACACTACCACCACCACCACACATACCACCACCACCACACACTACCACCACCACCCACCACCACCACCACCACACACACCACCACCACACAACTACCACCACCACCACACACTACCACCACCACCACACACATACCACCACCACCACACACTACCACCACCACCACACACTACCACCACCACCACTACACACCACACACACTACCACCACACACATCCACCACCACCACACACCACCACCACACACACACCACCACCACCACCCCCACACACTACCACCACCACCCACCACCACCACCACTCACCACCACACACTACCACCACCACCACACACTACCACCACCACCACACACTACCACCACCACCACACACTACACCACCACACACAATACCACCACCACCACACACTACCACACACCACCACACACTACCACCACCACACACACTATCACCACCACACACACTACCACCATAAAATACCACCTCCACACACTACCACCATCACACAGTACGACCACCATCACACAGTACCACCATCATTATATACTACCACCATCACCACACACTACCACCACACACACTACCACTATCATCACACACTACCACCAACTCCATCACCATACACTACCACCATCACCACACACTACCACCACACACATTACCACTATCACCACCTCCATCACCATACACTACCACTATCACCACATACTACTTCTATCACCACCACACACTACCACTACACACACACACACACACACACACACACTACTCACCATGGAACTCTCATCAATGGAGTCGAGACTCATGACAGTAACATGAAAATAAACAGTAATGGGGTCGTTGCCCCCCTTTGGGGGTGCCATCTTGTCATAGTCCCTGGGGTTGTCTGGCATTATATCCTGGAACTCCAGAGGTCCGTCGTTCACGCTTCCTCCACACGCACTCCTGAGACAGTGAAGGAGCCACTTAGTAAGGTAAGTGGTGAGGGTGGGTAGGTTGGTGGTGAGGGTGGGTAGGTTGGTGGTTAGGGTGGGTAGGTTGGTGGTTAGGGTGGGTAGATTGGTGGTTAGGGTGGGTAGGTTGGTGGTTAGGGTGTGTAGGTTGGTGGTTAGGGTAGTTAGGTTGGCGGTTAGGGTGGGTAGGTTGGTGGTTTGGGTGGATAGGTTAGTGGTTAGGGTCTCTAGGTTGGTAGTTAGGTTCTGTAGGTTGGTAGTTAGGAGATGTATGTTGGTAGTTAGGATATGTAGGTTGGCAGTTAGGATATGTAGGTTGGTATTTATGGTCTGTGGATTGGTAATTATGGTCTGTTGGTTGGTGGTTAGGGTCGGCAAGTAGGTACTTAGGTTAGCGCAAGTGGGTAGGTAGGTGGGTTATCAAGCCAATGCTTCAGGTGGGTAGATAAGTGGATAACATATTTTAATCTAACAAAATACTAACTTAATGACTAAACTCAATCAATAGTCTTCAGTAAAAAGCTAAAATACCCAGGATCGATCAGGCCAACAACCAGAATTTCTGGTCTAGGATAAACATATGTCACTACCGCTACTCCCTTCTAATTTCCACTGTTGCACTACTATTACTGCTGCTTCTACTACTACTACTACTCTAACTACTGTTACTGCTACTACTACTTCTTCCACTTCTTGTATAACTGTACTTCTACCTCTCGTGTATATACTGGCTCCTTTACCTTCGCGTTTCTGTGTACCTTGTTAATGGCCCAAAACAGACCTAAGAGCCATCATAAATTCCAGACTTCTATGTGCAGGTTATTCGTGTAGAGTCAGTGCTTTAGTGTTCACTCTGCTGTTCAGTTCTAACAAACACTAAACAATTTTTGGTCTCAGGACGGTAATAAGGCTCCACCAGCATTATTATTATTATTATTATTATTATTATTATTATTATTATTATTATTATTATTGTTATTATTATTATTATTATTATTATTATTATTATTATTATTATTATTATTATTATTATAAAACACAGTTTGTGGATTATTTTATCTTATTAAGATGATTCGTCCATGAGGGTCGAATTTTTTTATTTAGTAGCTGGTATTGACATTGGTGTTGGTCCACAGTGATTCACAGGTTCACGCAATACTTTCTTCGATAATCATAATAATCTTGCAGCTAAGTTTACGGTGCTCATCACTGCTCATCCATGTATTGTACTGATAAAGCCAATGGATGGTGAAACGTCTACAAGTAAAGATACCCTGGTGTTGTACATGTCTCTAATTCATTATTTTGTTGCTACTGAATACCACTGATATACGTACATTGTTGTTAGACCTACGTGTTCCTCTTTATACAGTTATATTACAGTTGGAAACGTCAGAACAATGTATTTAGGCAGCTAGGACACGACACATGTACTAAGCTCCAATGTAATTATTTATACTGAGGCAAGTTCGTTAAATTATTTATACTCAGAACACTTTCTACCCCTTTTTTGCGGCTTCTATCGTGTCTGTAATAGCCTGCCCATTAACTGCCGGCTCAAAAAATATAGAAGAATTAACTGCTAATGTGTCTAGAGGATGAGGTGGTCGATTGGAAGTGTTCTGTCATCGTGGTTGAGTGATGACCTCAAGTGGTGTGGACTAGTGTCACCAGCTGTCTCGTGGATGTCCTCTGAGTGGCTCGTAACTTTAGCTGAGTGGTCCGTTATTTAAGCTGAGAGGTCAGTAACTTCGGCTGATTGGCCAGCAGTTTTAAGATCTTTAAGTAGCTGGAAATTTTAGGTGAGTGGTCAGTAATTTTAGCTGAGTGGTCAGTAATTTTAGCTGAGTGGCTAGTAATTTTAGCTGAGTGGTCAGTAATTTAAGATCTGAATGGCCAGTAGTTTAAGATCTAATTGGTCAGTAATTTAATATCTGAGTGACCAACAGCTCTTCTGAATGTTCAATATTTCACGCTTTCTGAAGGGGGCCACCAATCTAATCTCTGAGTGGTCAATAAACAAAGCTTTCTGAATGTCCAATAAACAAAATTCTCACAGCAAGCACTACCAAGCTCAGAGTGGCCAATCAGAAAAACTCTTTCGCCAATCACCCATGATTTCTGAATGTGTGGTAGAAAGTGGCTAAAATATCCAGAGGATAGAATTGGTCATCCATTTCCTGTAAGTAACTTGAAAGAAAAAAAATGGAAATTTTGAAATTGTTGAAAGAATAAAGTGGTGAGTTTGCATACATCGAGGGGGTGTATATATCAGTGTATATTCATGGAGGAGTGTATATCTTAGTGTATGTACACTGGGGAGTTTAACTCTTATTTTAGATTTTAAAGTATACGTGACTAGTGGTATACAGGTTACATGAATCAATTATTGACCCTCGTGTAGTCGATAGGCTTCAAACCTAATAAGCCAACCAAGGGAATTAAGTCATGTGAATCCTAGAGAAAGAGATGTAAGTAAGTGAATCCTCAGGCACATAAGTAAGCTTGATACTTATAAATAACTATAACAAAAGCGACATTTATCATAGTAAATCCTTTCTAAAATGGTGACAGAATTTTCATGCTTGGGACACTGAAGAATGTAACACACACTTCAGAAGTTATATTAGGAAAGAGAGATGAATGTAATGAAGAATTTGTCTTTTTTCCAGACTTATCTTGCTGAAATAAGAGGCGAGAACTAGTTGAAGGCAGCAGAAGGCAAGAACTACTGGAAGGCAGCAGAAGGCAAGAACTACTGGAAGGCAGCAGAAGGCAGGTCAGATGGTAGAACGACCACCTCGTTGCAGCAACACGCAGGCAGCACGATAACAATGTTTGGATATTTTTCTCTTTTGCAGGCTTTCAATACGGGTGTTAGAGCGCGCGCCTCTGGTGAGAATTTATACTGGAGCTCAGGTCCTTAGGCTGTCTCGTAGCTCAGGCTTTACGCCCTCTTCTCTCCAGCAGCTACGCCAGATGCTTAGCACTTGCTGTGTGCTACTGGAGGCCCTCAGATGTAAACACTTCAGAGTGAGCCATTGCACATGTTATGGACTCTCAAGGCTTTTACCTCGTAGCTCTTCGTCCTTCCCTCCCTCCCTCTCACCCAACTTCCTTTTCCTTTTCCACTACCTACCTCTGTTCCTCTCATCTTCCCTTTACCTTTCCTCCATAATCCCTTTCATTCCACTCTTTTTAATACCCCCTCTCACCTTTCCTATTTTCTCCTTCATATTTCGTCCCTTCTTACTTCCATCCCTCGTTACCAAATACACCAAATGCTATGTAGTTGCTGCAAATTCACCTCCGCCTCCAGGTAGTATTTACAAAGTCACTGTCGCATTTCCTCTGCGCTGCATCTGCCAGGTCAGACATGGCGCTTCATCTGTCAGGTCAGACATGGCGCTTCATCTGTCAGGTCAGACATGGCGCTGCATCTGCCAGGTCAGACATGGCGCTTCATCTGTCAGGTCAGACATGGCGCTTCATCTGTCAGGTCAGACATGGCGCTTCATCTGTCAGGTCAGACATGGCGCTGCATCTGCCAGGTCAGACATGGCGCTTCATCTGTCAGGTCAGACATGGCGCTTCATCTGTCAGGTCAGACATGGCGCTGCATCTGCCAGGTCAGACATGGCGCTTCATCTGTCAGGTCAGACATGGCGCTGCATTTGTCAGGCCAACGTGTTGCTTCTCTTCAGCCTCGTCTGCTTCAGGAGAGTCATTTTCCTAATGAATAAAGAGGCGTCAGCAAGATGTGAGGAGGGAGGATGGGGTGAGGAGATGGCTGAGATGAATCACATGAGGAAGCTGACGCATTTAGAGATTGAGTCAGGGTGGTTCTGATTCCCCCATCCCCAACTGAGGGATTCAAGCCCTTGACTCCCATGTATGTTGGATTGTATACTAGTGGCAAGGCAGTCCTAAAACTGGATATAAATGGTATAAAATACGTTGTCAATAAAGGATCACATTATACTGCATATGTGTTTATTTTTCCATTCAAGTGTTCTAACCACTCTACCATAGTTACTTAACAAGTTTCGTCAAATTAGACACATTTCTAGATTATTTAATCGTGTATTAAGTAATTAATTCTGTTTCGGCTTTAGATTTGGTCCTTCCTCCGCTAAATACGGACGGGGGATCGAGCCTTAACACTTCTCGCGTTTGTGTTTACATCCTTCCCCGAGGAAATCTTTTATGTATTTCTTTCCGGGACATGTCTAGCATGGGCTAGTAGGTCTACTGTACTGTTCCTCCGTTCTTATAAAGCCTTCAGGTATGGTCGCTAAGAACGTATATCCTTGTATGCCTGCATACATGTGTCCTCCCGTTTTATCACCTGTGATAATAATAATAATAATAATAATAATAATAATAATAATAATAATAATAATAATAATAATAATAATAATAATAATTATAATAATTATCTTTATTTCTACATGTATGATACAACTTATACAGACCATAGCTGACATCAAAGATATGCTACACAGAAAGACCCTGGTTACTCAGAGCATTTCGGGCAACTTTGGTAAATTTTGTCTCCAGGATGCGACCCACATCAGTCTGCGAACTCCCAATTACCTACTTGCTGCTAGGTGAACAGGGACAGAACGTGTCTGAAGGAAATATGCCCCAATATTTCCAACCGTACAGGGGATTAAACCATGGACCTCAGTGTGTGAACTGAGTGCGCTCCCAACCGAGCTACAGACGTGGTGAAAGTTGTCATTTATGTTCTGGTCTGCTAGAGTAACTTCCCTTGCTCCACGCCTCTCTCTCTCTCTCAGAATCAAGTTAACTTCAGACCAGCATCATAAATATCATTATCAAGTTGATGTCAGTGCCTCAAAGTCATTACCTGCTTAAATAATTGATGTTTCCAAAGTGCCTGTAGGTTATTAAATATTTATCAGAAATGTTTACATAAGGATCACTCAGGTAAGTAATTATCACCTCTTCTTAGGGAATGACGACTCAGATAGCGTGTTGTTATAAGCTTGTGTGTGTGTGTGTATTCACCTATACGCACTTACCTATATTTGGTTGCAGGGGTCGAGTCATAGCTCCTGGCTCCTCCTCTTTGCAAGTCGCTACTATGTCACTCTCTCCCCGCTCCAAGAGCCTTATCATACCTTTTCTTAAAGTGTGTGTGTGTGTGTATTATTATAGTTACAGAAGAAATGAGGGGCGTCGAATCTCAGCTCCTGGCCCTGTCTCCTACTTTGCATGCAGCTTCTCGGGTTTCCCGTCATAACGTAATGCGCCATGTCGTACTTGTTCGTTAAAATACGTATGGGGTTTACCTCAGTTTTTCTCCAAGTCATTCCATCTCCTGGCCTACCTGAGGCTGAAGAAATAGCAGCCTAACTAATTTACGAGGCTGACAATGATTCTATGAATAAACTAACCAGCTGACGGGAAATGGCCATTAGCATGAGTGTGTGGGTAACCATGAGTGTGTGGGGTGAACATGAGTGTGTGGGTAACCATGAGTGTGTGGGGTGAACATGAGTGAGTGGGGTGAACATGAGTGTGTGGGATGAATATGAGTGTGTGGGGTGAACATGAGAGTGTGGGATAAACACGAGTGTGAGGGGTGAACATGGGGGTGTGGGTGAACATGAGTGAGTGGGATGAACATGAGTGTGTGGGATGAATATGAGTGTGTGGGGTGAACATGAGAGTGTGGGATGAACATGAGTGTGAGGGCTAAACATGGGGGTGTGGGTGAACATGAGTGTGTGGAGTGAACATGAGAGTGTGGGGTGAACATGAGTGTGGGGTGAACATGAGTGTGGGGTGAACATGAGAAAGTATCCTCAGTTTCTCTCCTAAAAAAAATTGAGAAAGTTGTATAATTTTTCTCACTCGCTTCCGTGATAAGGTTGACACCTCGACACCACACACACCAGCTGACGAGAGAGAGAGAGAGAGAGAGAGAGAGAGAGAGAGAGAGAGAGAGAGAGAGAGAGAGAGAGAGAGAGAGAGAGAGAGAGAGAGAGAGAGAGAGAGAGACGCGGAACAGGATCAATGCTTTATTAAGACAGTCAACGGTTTACGGCCTTTTATTGGGAAAACGTTTATCACTTCTGGCAGAGATGGGTAAAATCTAAAAGAAGATAATAAATATAGTGAGAGAGAGAGAGAGAGAGAGAGAGAGAGAGAGAGAGAGAGAGAGAGAGAGAGAGAGAGAGAGAGAGAGAGAGAGAGAGAGAGAGAGAGAGAGAGAGAGAGAGAGAGAGAGACGACCCTGAGACGTCACCTACACTAATGTGTTCAGCCAAGCGGAGACTTAAAAGGTTTATATTTAAAATATTCTCTCCTTCTGCCCATCTCTGTGAGAACTGATGAAGTCCTTGATGGGGCGAAACGTCTCCTCAATAAAATACCGTAAGTCACATATTTTCTCGTAATGACACAGCTCTTACATAGCCGTGAAAACAAGAACGAAAATATTAGTCAAGTTTTGAAGCATTTCCCAGCAGGGGTAAGTCAGTGGGGGATCAAGTCTTCTCTTCTCGACGGACCAGGTATAGTCTCCAGCTGGCTGGATTATACACACATACATACACACAGAGGTATACAGCATGTCTCTGAGTGTGTGCATGTTAAGAGTTTGCTTTAATCGCTATTTTGGGGACTGAGATGAAGGCAGTGTCATATGACAATGCCAGTGCTTCGAATTTATCAAGAATTCGGTAATGAGCTCCTGCTTCTAAGGGACTGATTACCACTGGATGGCAAAATGTCTACAGAGTAAAGATACGAAATTTTTTCACATGTGTCTAATTTATCATCTATTCTGTACTGTATACCATTGATATTTAACACCAGGATATCTCATTATAAAAATGTTTCGTCAAGCAGTGGCTTTTTCGAGTCATACAGAGATTTTACAGAATGTTGATGACTGTGAACGATGAGCAGTCAGTCCCTCAGACTTGTTAGGTATTTATTTCAGTTCAAATTAGGGACCAAACACCTATCAAGGATTAGGGACTGTTTACCTAATCATTCACTGACTTCAGTACATGATTGAAAATCACTTGTTAGCGATAACAAGGTGTTGTTCACGTGTTATTTTCCGAGTATAGTGATTATATAACATTAATGAATTTTTAATGGGGTGGAACCAGCAGAAGGAATTAGTCAGATGACCAGAAGCTCTAGTGGCGGGTCATCGTACGACTAAGACCAGCGTCAGGAAACGCTTGGCCTGTTTCCTGACGAAGCTTACCTAACCTACCAGTGGAAATAAATGGTATAAAATACCGACACAATGGACACCATCAAGGACATTACCAGTAACAGACAGGAAAAGCTTCAATCCACGGCAGGGGTATACACAATCCCTTGTAATGGCTGCAGCAAATTATACGTTGGCGAAACATCCAGAGACCTACAAACACGCATTTCAGAACACCAGTACGCAGGCAGATCTGACGACTCAAGAAATGCCTGTGTTCAACACCGAAATTTACACAACCATTTAATCAACTACAGAAACGCAAGACTCATCGCCAGAGAAGACAACACGCAATACCGAAGAATCCTAGAATCATCACTCATCTGTATATCCAACAACTTCAACCAGAACAACGGCTTCTACAACATAGCTGAACCTATTGCCAAGAAACTTCTTCAACGCTATCCCACCTAGAACTCAAGAATGGTACACTGCGGGTCCTTTAAGTCACACAATGTTTTTAACTATCACACTACTTTTAAGACTGTCACATGCAGCTTTCTCCACCTGACCCAGCATTCTCCACCTGACTATACCCTATATATATCTTCATGTTACTCATTTTCCAGGTAGATCTGTCTGTGACTCGATAAAGCCCACTGCGTGGGCGAAACGTTGTCAATAAAGGATCACATTATACTGCTTATGTGTTTATTTTTCCTAACCTACCAGTGGAAGAGTAAACACACTCGAGGCATCACTCAAGGTAAATGGAATACTGTACAAAATTGTCATGAGACTTTCAATATTGAGTGATTCTCCGCCTCTGAAAGGTCTCGTGGAAAGCTATTTCATGCCATTTTTCTGATGGAGTTCCCTTTACTACTTGAAATAACTTAACCTTTTCTTGCAAGATTGTTGAACTGGCTTTTATTAGGCAACTTATCAAGATTTATAAGTTTTTGCTTTTGTTTACATGCATGTGGGTAATAAGTCGTTTTCATCCACCTTTAAGACTGTCCTTAAATTAGCAAATTACAATAGTCAATTCACCCAAATTTTTATTTCTTTAAATAACAACGATTGATCTGTCAAATCGCCTCCATAAACTCTCGCGAAATCATGTCAAATAAGCAGTTATATTACCCTCATATCCTCGCCAAATCACATCAACAGATTCGGTGAAATTCACACAGTCGCCAAATCACACCAATAGATTGAACAGATTGCCTCGTATCCTTGTCGAATTTGTTCAAATGCTTGTTACTGTTGTTGTAGATTTCTTTCTCTCTCTCCCTCTCTCTCTATCTCTCCCTTTCTCTTTAATATAAATATATATATATATATATATATATATATATATATATATATATATATATATATATATATATATATATATATATATATATATATATATATACTAAATTAATAGCCACGTTAAAAGAATTGCTCATAATATAAATTTCTCACCCAAAATTTATATTCATGGAAAAAAGAAAGGTAGTTTTTTTTTTAATAAGGAAAGATTTACACGTAGTTTAAAATCCGGAGGAAAAAAAACCACAGATGCAGAATCATGATTTATCACATGTTGAAATTCGACGCCAATAATGCTAAGTAATCTAGCATGGCGAATTAAATTTAATGGGAGATGTGATGGCAGAGAGGAAGTTTACCGAGATGTTTCGCCCTTGGACAGATATTTTTAGCCTGCTGACAGGATTTTTCAACCCGTGGGCAGACTTTATTTCTTCATTAACCGAAGAAGTTTCTCCACAGGCGAAACGTCTCACTACATTTCGACTCTGCAAGTGTCTTTCTCATCACTCTGCTCCGCAACACATCTCTACTTAATTCTCATCTTTAGCAACAGAGGTGAAGTAATATTGGCAAGGTTCGATATCTCTAACATCTATCGGAACAATATATCAGAATCTGAGGAGTCAGATAGACTAATTAACGTGATTGATATTAGGTTCCCGTCTCAGGTCTTAGCTGCTCCGAGACGGCGCTCCATAGAGCGATATGGCGAGGAATTTGCTAGCAAGTAAAACGTAAACAAACACAATTCTCCGAATATTACTATGAGAAAGAACATTTACAAAGTCAAAGTGACTTTGTAAATGGTCCAAGACGGACCGAAATGTAGTCGTTAGCTCCTCTCTTCTATTTACAGGTTATTTGTGTATTGCTTAGAGAATTCCCCAAAGCAGAGCTGTTACATCAATCTGCTGATGTCTGCGGCCAGCAAAGATCTCGGAGCAGCAATTTAACCATCTTGACACCGATGGACAGGATTTGAGTGTATCCTTTCGGGTACATCTGCTGGAATATAATAATCCTAAGAGGCAACTGAATGCAGGTGACTGAATGCAGGTGACTGAATGCAGGTGTAACTCGGCTCCTGTACTGTACTGACTGTACTTACTACAATTACTACTCCTAGTAATACTACTATTACTCTTACTACTATAATTATTATTGATATGCTCTACTACTATTACTATTATTATTACTACTACTACTATTTCTACCACTATTACTGCTACCATTACTACTACTACTACTACTACTACTACTACTATTACTAATACTACTACTATTACTACTACTACTACTACTACTACTACTACTACTACTACTACTATTACGAATACTACTACTATTACTACTACTACCACCACTATTATTACTACTGTCACTGTTACTGATATTATTACAGTTACTACTACTATTGCTACTGCTACTATTACTGCTACTATTACTGCTACTAATACTATTCCTACTATACACAAATAACCCCCACATAGGAGAAAGAAACTTATGACAACGTTTCGGTCCCACGTGGACTATTGACTAGACACGGAGCGAAACGTCGTCATAAATTACTTTCTATTATGTGCGGGATATTTTTGTATTCCAGTCACGATATTGTGCCTTTTTGTAGACTATTACTACTGCTACAAGTGCTACAAGTACTACAAGTACTACTGCTACTTCCATTACTACTTCTATTACAACTACTATTAGTACTATTACTACTATTTAATGGGAAGAATGTCAACCTGCTGGAGACTACGAAATACTACTCTGATAGTAGGTCAGTAACGAGACAACCCGATCTGCGTTAGCAAAATAATTGAAACTGTCAATAATAACGAGATATTAACATTTGTGGGAGAAAACTTAGTTCTTTGTTTTTTTTTATTTCACAAGAATAGTTCTTGGCTGATGAAATTAATATAAGGGTTTAATTACGTATGTATTGCCACGTTATTCAAGTTCTCTGGTCTTTCTGCCATTATGTCTTATTCTAACTCTTTCTTTCTTTCTTTTTGTCTCGCTTTCTTTCTCTCTCTTTTTCGCTTTCTTTCTTTTGATGTGTCTGTCTTTGTCTCCCTTTGTCTCTTTATGTACATTCATTCATTCATTCTCTCTCTCTCTCTCTCTCTCTCTCTCTCTCTCTCTCTCTCTCTCTCTCTCTTTCTCTCTCTCTCTTACTCTTTTTGTTTTTGTCTTTTTTTTCTCTTTTTCTCATTTTCTCTTTCTCTGTGTCTGTGTGTGTATCTATCTGTGTCTGTCTGTCTGTCGGTCTCTCTGTCTCTGTCTCTCTTTCTCTCTCTCTCTCCCCAGTGACTGTATATCACTTGGTAACATGGTTGAGCCAGGTTGATGTGTGCACCACCTGTGCACACACAGCACCAGCTTGATAAATTGACACCAAGATTGTATCTCCATTTGCTGAGCCGAATTTTCTTGACGGCAACACTGTTGCTAAATTAGCACAGTCGAAAGACGTTTATTTACTGTGCAATAATTCTGCGTGGTGGTGTGTGTGTGTGTGTGTGTGTGTGTGTGTGTGTGTGTGTGTGTGTGTGTGAGTGCGTTGTCTCACAATAACATAAAACTCACAAATGGTTATGAATGCCAGTAAATTGTTCTTGTACAGTTAAGAGGTGGAGGGGTGCCGAAATAGGCTCTGTGTCTTTGTCTTTCAGGTTACGAATTGAGCCATCAGTGATTTTTCTGTCATCCGTGTTTCTCTGTGCCTGTCTTTCTGTCAGTGTCCATTTCTGACTACCGTGTGTTAAGAGATAATAGAGATGTGTCTGTCTTTTGTGTGTGTACGTGTGTCTATACCTGTCTGTATTTGTCTATCTGTATACGACTCTCTCTCTCTCTCTCTATGTATGTTTTACACACACACACACACACACACACACACACACACACACACACACACAACACACACACACACACACACACACACACACACACACACACACACACACACACGAATAAAAGGGAGTTTCCAACGTAGGAAGGGTGATCCAAAGAGGAAATTAAAATCACCATCACTTGCAATCTGTTTTCGAGACTTGCATTTCACATTAATTTGACCGGGCACTTTGCAACATCCCCCGCCCTTCTTTTAGAGTGCAGGCACCGTAATTCCTGCGAATAATACTCATCTCCGATTGATTGGTTTTCTTGAGTTCCTCCAGACGAGCTCTCAAACATGAAGTGAGAAACAAAGTGACTTCAGCAAATAACATGTTTTTCAGGACCTCTCGGTCCTTAGACCTTGATTACTGCTAATGAATGAGGGATATATTTGAACGAATTGAGGTCTCAGGATCGAAATGGTTTCATTAAAAGTGCTTAAGTGAATGCATTCGTGTCCCAATTCATCTCAGTCACGTATACGTGGCAGGTGCCCAAGCCAAGTCCTCTCAAAACCTTCAAATTCTCTCTCCAACGATTTCACAGAGGTTTCCGTACACTCCAGATTTATACACACTCTTGTTTAATCTACCTTGTTACGTCCTTTCTAAGTAACCAGACCTTTACACCAACCCTACTTCTGCTCCCTCAGTTATTTTTTTTTCATTCCAACTTGCCAACTCAGGAGCTAAGAATAATATACCTTAAAAATCTTTTTTTGGGCTATTATTTCGGGTGCAGTATGAGGCCGTTGTCAGCAGAAACTATAAAAAAAGGTCAGGAGAGGAAGCTACGATATAATAGAATCACGTAATGTTATTATGCTAAGGTTGGCAGGGAATAAGTGACTTTTTTAGACGTATATTCTTCCAAAGGGACCCTTTGGAAGAATATACTGACATTTTTTTACATGCAAGTAATTATGCAATATTTCATAAAATCTGATCTGTCTTCTTCAGATTTTGAATTAGTCTGATCCATAGTCTTCATTTAGAACATATTCCCGATGCAATATCATCAATACCAGCTAACATCACACGCCTCACCAAAAAGAAACAGTTCCAGCCAATTTTTAAGTTGATAATTTTGTATGGCCCGATAATGATGTTATAAATATTGAAATGGTCCTTGGCAGAAAGGAGGTTCCCCACCCGTCATTTAATATAATAACAAAAATAAGTCAAACACTGGCTTTTTTTTAAGTTATTAGAGTTTATACAACACACCAAGTGAAACCCGGGATATATAGTTTATATAGATAGAGTAAGTTAAATGTGGTTGGTAAACCCCGTAGAATTTACACGCCAGGTTGAGTTATCTGTAGAGCTTTTGTTAATGACGTTGAGCCGTGACAGTTAAAATTGACACAACTCGCTTTCATTGAAGAATTATTATTTGCATTAATATTATTATTATTTTAGTATTATTTAACAGTTTTAATCATTTGTAGTAAACATTAATAGTAGTAGTAGCAGCAGCAATTTCTTAGGGCAAACGCTAAATCCGTAGGGGTCATACAGTTCTATAAATGTGTTAAGATGGCGAAGGTCGTGCCAATGTAAATATTCAAGTGGTAGACGATAGACGCACATCACTAAAATGCAGCATGATAGACTACAAAAATAATAGTGAAAAGTAGAGAAGGTGTCCTAATGCTAATAAAGGGCTCTTGATCCAAGGAATCGTAACAACTCTGCCTTTGAATTAAAGTTGAATACCTCTCCATTCCCCTACGGACTTAGCGTTCTCCCCATTAAATGTAATAATGAATCTTGTCTAAGATGAGAGGAGAGTAAGATAGGATGATAGGTCAGGAAAGATAAGATGATAAGCAGGCAGGACAGACACAACAGGATAGTAGGACGAGAGGACAGGCAGGACAGACACAACAGGATAGTAGGACGAGAGACAGGCAGGACAGACACAACAGGATAGTAGGACGAGAGGACAGGCAGGACAGACACAACACGATAGTAAGACAGGCACGGCATGATAGGATAGGCATATAAGAATGGACAAAATTGTATCAACTTATCGTTGTAATTCAATTGGCGTCTGAACGTCATCTTGTATCTACGTTTCGCTCTGTGAGAGTCGACCGCGGGATTACTGACTCAGTAGATTACTACCCGGGTACAATAATTCCTCCGACACAGTCAGTGCCAACTAATGGACAAAACATGTTTTCCCTGTCCTTCTCTCAACGAAGGCAAACCTCGACCTCTGTATGAATAGAGGCAGAAAAAGTGTAAAGGTCAGAGTGTCATGGCGTGGAAAAACGTATCAAGGGCTTTTGTTTCTGCTCTGGAAAACTGCGATCATTCTTGTTCAGATTATATTTTCTGTCAGTCACAAGGCTGTGTCTCCTCGCGGGTTTAACGCTTATGACTGAAGAGTTCTAATTTTAGCAAGGCTGAGGGACTGATCGTTTAAAAATTGCTACTGCCTCCCTTGTTGTATTCGACTGAAGAAATCTGTTGTGTAAGCGAAACGTTTCGGCATTAATGGTACCTAGTATTGCAGATGGGTCTCATGCAGCAACGTATGGGTATCTTGCATGTCGCACCCACTCATTAAACACACACACACACACACACACAGAGTGAAGAGGCGGGGGCCAGGAGCTATGACTCGACCCCTGCAACCACAAATAGGTGATTACACACACACACACACACACACACACACACACACACACGCATACACACACACACACACACACACACACACACACACACACACACACACACACATACACACACACACACACACACACACACACACACACACGGATAACTATTTTTATTATAAATAATAACAATTACGTAATAACATGTGTAGGAGCTGCATTAATGTCTTACCTTAGTTTAAGTACGTAGTTAGACTCGGTTAAACATTTTATTCGTAAAGTGCAAGAATAAATGAACGAACAAAAGAAGAATAGGAAAATCGGAACAGAACGAACAGGTGAGAAGAAATGCAAAATATGAAACAAAAGAGAGATAAAAATATGGGTTTTCATGAGCAAACTGGTTCATTACTTCCTTCAAGTTCCGATTATTCAGGCTGTTATTGTTATGTATGTCTTCTGCTGCTGCTAGCAGCAACAGCCTGGTTTACCAAGCAATCATCAATGAGGTTTGGCCTCATACTGAGTTTAAGATGTTAAAGGAACTCTCGAGACCATTTCTTGGTATATCACAGGTACTGTAAATTTCAATCAACCAGTTCCTTCTGTGTGCTGAGGGAAGGGCAGAGTGCTGAGGGAAGGGCAGAGTGCTGAGGGAAGGGCAGAGTGCTGAGGGAAAGACGTAGTGCTGAGGAAAGGGCTGAGTGCTGAGGGAAGGGCAGAGTGCTGAGGGAAGGGCAGAGTGCTGAGGGAAGAGCATAATGCTAAGGGAAGGGCTGAGTGCTGAGGGAAGGGGAGAGTGCTGAGTGAAGAGCATATTGCTGAGGGAAGGACAGAGTGCTGAGGGAATGGCAGAGTGCTGAGGGAAAGGCGTAGTGCTGAGGGAAGGGCTGTGTGCTGAGGGAAGGGCAGAGTGCTGAGGGAAGGGCTGTGTGCTGAGGGAAGGGCAGAGTGCTGAGGGAAGAGCATAATGCTAAGGGAAGGGCTGAGTGCTGAGGGAAGGGCAGAGTGCTGAGGGAAGGGCAGAGTCAGGAACCTCAATTAGTGGCCCAGACTTTTCTTACCGTGGCAAAGGTAATCCTGCCAGTCTGAAAGTAATCACCGCGATCTGTGTGATTCTGGAGAAATATCCACAAGTTTTATAAAAGACGCAAGCAGCGTAGAAGGTACTTCTGGGAAGAGAGAGAGAGAGAGAGAGAGAGAGAGAGAGAGAGAGAGAGAGAGAGAGAGAGAGAGAGAGAGAGAGAGAGAGAGAGAGAGAGAGATTGACAGAGAAGGATCCGTTGTATCAGATCCGGGAGATGCTGTTTGTATGCTAATTGTTAAAGCCAAACTGTGCATTATGCATATATCGTTATATCGTTATTTATTCCATTTAAGCAAGGAATTACCTATAATGTTAAATATTTGCTCAGATAAAAACCTTTTTATTTAATCAAATAAAGTAGGTAATAATCATCTTAGGTCAAAATGAGTTATAAGGGTGTTTCAAATTAATGGACCCAATTTCAATGCAGTATATATTACGATCGGGTCCATATCTTTAAAACACTCCGAATTAAATAATCGGAACAGTCAGTAAGATACCTTGCTAAGCACTGTGACTTAGCACAGGTGCTGGAGATAGGTAGGTGTCTGCGTACTGGGCTTTATGTACACGAGAGAGACAGGAATCTCTCAGTGCTAGGTAATGTGAATATGAGAGAGAGGAATCTCTCAGTACTAGTTTATGTGAACATGAGAGATCATGAGAGAGAGAGAGAGAGAGAGAGAGAGAGAGAGAGAGAGAGAGAGAGAGAGAGAGAGAGAGAGAGAGAGAGAGAGAGAGATTGAAATCCCGGTACTTGACTTTGTGAACATGAGAGATAGGTAGGAATCTCAGTACTAGGTTATGTGAACTCTGGAAAAATAAACTTGTCTAAGGTATAGGACAAATAATAAGTGAAACGTGTCGCCACGAGTGGCTTTATCAGTCCTGATAAAGCCACTCGTAGCGAAACGTTCCCTGTAATGTCCTGAAATGTAAACAAGAGTTCTTTTCTGCAGTTTGTTGATGATGCCATACCTTTTACACCCTAACTATTAGTATATCCAAAGTACGAGTCATAATACTTACTGGAGAAGAACAGGATTCTACATCACGCAAATTGCAGCTACCAGAGATATATAGTGGAGGGTTATTATGAGCCATCCCTAAATTGATCATGTCAGAGGGTTTAGCAAAAGCCTAGCCTTAAAACTAGGGTGGTGGTGGCTGCATATTGTTAGAAAGCTGACACAATTAGGTCACGGGGGGTTCATGTGACCTGATCTCAGTTTCATGTAAAATATTACAGACTATTTTTTTGCGCATTTTCCATATTTTTGGGGGTGGGATGAGGAATCGAAATAAAAAAAATATAGAATTTTTTTCCGCATGTTTTAAAGACGTAGCCATGCTGGGTGATTTAGAAATTAGAAATTACACACAGGCTCTCTCTCTCTCTCTCTCTCTCTCTCTCTCTCTCTCTCTCTCTCTCTCTCTCTCCACACACACACACATACACACAAAACCATAAACACGAAGTCAATAGAAGACAAATAAGTGGAATAAAGCACTGTACAAAATATATATAAGGCGTCACTACCACCTTTTTCAATCGTGTCTCCTCGAACACATTTGGGACGAATAAAAATCCTTAAGATCGATTAAAATGAAGAAATAACAGTATTTGCATCAACAGCTTAGAGTTGTCTTCCATGTTCTTTAACTGCGAAGCTAAATTCATCTTGTTGGGTAAAAGGACCCAAGTGCAACTAATGTCACATTTTATTGTGGCAACGTTTCGCTCTCCGGGAACTTCGTCAAGCCTTTTAACTAACTACTAAATTCATATTTTTCGAGGACACGTCACAAGAATTGAATACAAATGGCACTTAAAATTCACCTTAGTGGATAACCCTGGACTGTACACTTTCTGATCATCACGGAAGAAATAAATGCCAATATCGTCAGTACTTAGAGACTACCTGCTAGTTATAACGTCAAGGAAATGAATATAGTCAGCCATAAATGGTTTAAATAATAACTATTAATTTTTGAAGGTGGTGGAGGGGTAAGCCAGTGTAAGGCTTCGGTCAGATGACCAAAATCTCCAGTGGCGGGTCACTTGTCCTGTTTCCTGACAAATATAACCTAGTGATAGATAGCTTCAGTGCCTCTGCACCTCACTGAGAGGTACTGACCTTATTCCCCTGATGCGAGGAAGTCCACTATAACAACACGACGTCATAAGAGTTAGTCTGAGTAATAACATTAGACGTACTGGGAATATCACATCAAAATAAACGTGCCCAGGGCAACTACCTCCTGGCTGGTGGGGGAAACTCTATACAAAAATGTTTAAGCATATCTTGTCTGCTATATATTCAAAAAGTAAAAAATATATATTTTGCAGCATTTTCACGTTTAGAAAAAATCTTTGACTCGCATGCGGCACTAAACATACTCTAATTGCACTGTAATATGACCAATTAATTACTATGAGCATCATTAACTTGTTCCCCCGGACAAAATGCATTACGTGTGTTACGAATGCTTAAATTTCACCCATTATAAGACTGGGAGGCCAGTCTTATGACGGCAAATGGCACACACACACGTATGCACACACACACACACACAAATACAATACCTGGGAAAGGAATCTTTTCAAGACATTATACACCGTGTACGTCAGGCCCATACTGGAGTATGCAGCACCAGTATGGAACCCGCACCTGGTCAAACATCAAGAAATTAGAGAATTTGCAAAATTTTGCAACAAGACTAGTCCCGGAGCTAAGGGGTATGTCCTACGACGAGAGGTTATTGGAAATCAACCTGACGACTCTGTAGGACAGGAGGGATAGGGGAGGTATGATAACGACTTACAAAATATTGAGAGGAATTGACAAGGTAGATAGGGACAGAATGTTCCAGAGATGGGACACAGCAACAAGGGATCACAACTGGAAGTTGAAAACTCAGATGAGTCACAGGGATGTTAAGAAGTATTTCTTCAGTCATAGAGTTGTCAGGAAGTGGAACAATCTGGAGAATGACGTAGTGGAGGTAGGATCCATACATAGCTTTAAGAAGAGGTACGATAAAACTCACTGAGAAGGGAGATAGTGGACGTAGTAGCGACCAGTATACAAACGATACCACGTTCGGGAATAGAACCCGCGGTCAGAGAGTCATAAAACTCCAGACCGACGCGTTAGCCGCTAGGCCAGCTGGCTACAACAAGATTAATCCAACTAGGTATATTTATACACCATAGGAAGGTTAGTATAGGCACCACTGTGACCACAAATTTCGTGAGACACACACTCACACACACACACACACACACACACACACACACACACACACACACACACAGTGACGGATGTTCCAGAGAGGGAACACAGAAACAAGGGGACACAACTGGAAGCTGAAGACTCAGATGAGTCAAAGGGATGTTAGGAAGCATTTCTTCAGCCACAGAGTAGTCAGGAAGTGGAATAGTCTAGAGAAAGATATAGTGGAGGCAGGAACCACACATAGTTTTAAGACAAGGTATGATAAAGCTCATGGAGCAGGGAGAGCAGAGACCCAGTAGCGGAGAGCGAAGAGACGGGGCCAGGAGCTGAGTCTCGACCCCTGCAACCACAATTAGGTGAGTACAATTAGGTGAGTACACACACACACACACACACAGAGGAGGACACGCATAAGACGATTCATTGTAACTCAGTCATTTTTTTCTCGTCGTCTCTACGTTCAAATCTCTCACAAAAGATATTTTTGTATGTGTTACCAAATTCCTTTAATGAATGAGGCGAAGCTATTCTTTAAGGATACCCTTGTGGCGGTGGCTGCTGCTGCTGCTGCTGCTGCTGCTGCTGCTGCTGCTGCTGCTGCTCCTGCTGCTGCTGCTGCTGCTCCTGCTGCTGCTGCTGCTGCTGCTGCTCCTGCTGCTGCTGCTGCTCTGGTAGTCACAGAGTAGAGGGTGGTAGTAGTTGTGGTTTTGATATTATTACGTTTATGGATGGTGGTAATTGTTGTTAGAAAATAATGGAGATGCAGTGATGGTGGGGAACTTATCATTTACTCTCCATGTTAGGACATACCCAGATACTCATCTTATACAGACGAAAAGGACAGATATACACCTTATACAGACAACCCAGACACTCACCATATACGAAGCCAGATACTCACTTTTGCAGATAATAAAGCATGATATTCACCTTATATAGACAAAGCCAGATACTCACCATGTACAAATAAATTCAGGTACTCATAAAATAATGATAAAAAAATCCAGGTACTCACCATATAGAGATAAAGCCAGATACTCACCATATACAGATACCGAAGCCAGATACTCACCATGTTCAACAAAGAAACTTTCATTTGGAATATACAATATCAGGTCTACAGGAATATTAAAATTCAGGGCCTCACAGACAAAACATAACAACGTCAACCCAACCAGTATAACAAAAGGAAACAAGACACTAGAAAATCAATACAAAGAAAGTATCAAACACACTAGAATAAAGCTTTATCTTGGAAACTAACCAATAAAGCAAGTTCTCGGGAGAAACCTGTGAGGTGCATACTGAATTATAAAGGTGAGAGAAAACTTGTTTACTGGTTTGCTGGGTTTTCTCAAGGTGTGAGACCAGGTGAACAAATGTGTGAAAATGTTTCCATGTCAGAGAAAGAGTGAGAGAGAGTGCCACACTTGGCTTCACATCGAGGACAGCGAGAAGCAAGATTCTATACCACAAGACGGGCAGCAAGCAGAAACTTCACTCTAGCTGTACCATTCTCTAGAACATCACTTCATATGAGATCATTTATCCCAAGGATGACTCGAGTCTAGAACACATTCGTACATCATTATGATGTCAACGAGATAAAGTCAGTTAGAAAATGAAAATACTAGCCCACAGATGGCTTCAACTTCATCCTGTTCCCTACTTGTATGTTTCATAACAATAAAAATGCTTTCAAATGAGCTGATGTAAGTAACAGCTCTTAGCTTGTCAATAAAGTTAGGAATCCTTAACTTGTAAATAGCTTGTCAATAGAGCTAGGAATCCTTAATAACCTTGAGAGAGAGAGAGAGAGAGAGAGAGAGAGAGAGAGAGAGAGAGAGAGAGAGAGAGAGAGAGAGAGAGAGAGAGAAGGAGGCAGCATCCCCGCCTGAAGATAATAAAGGTAAGGTTGGCATCAAAGGTAAACAAAACATGAGAGACAAAAACTGACGAATTTAGACTTTCGACTAAACATGTGGTTCTGATTTCTCCATCGTTAGTGATGCTACACACTCTTGAGAGACGTTGAATGATGAGAAATATTAATGAGATGTAGAAGTGATAAAAAAGTACTGAGGTGATTATTTTTATGTTAGTGATATACCTTGACTGAAGATGTTCAGTCTTTTAGCCCTGGTTGAAGGTGTTCAGTCTCTTAGCCTTGGAAAGTCGATAGGTGTTCAGTTCCTGACGAGCAAAACGTTGCTTGCAATAAAGTATCCTAAATTACAGTGCACATTTTCACAACATTCACATACTTTCATCAACACCACCACCAACACCACCACCAACACCAACATCAATAACACCACCACTACCACCACCACCATCAATAACACCACCACCACCACCAACATCAATAACACCACCACTACCAACACCATCAATAACACCACCACCACCACCACCATCAATAACACCACCACCACCATCAATAACACTACCTCCACCACCACCATTAATAACACCACCACTACCACCAGCACCACCACCACTACCATCAACACCACTATCACCACCACCATCACCACCACCATCACTGAGGTAACTAGCAGTCTCCTTCCCTTGTCAGCTGCTTCTTAAAATATACTCACATCTTTCTTGTTTCTGAGGCGGAATTTTTCTCCTTTGAACCCATGTCTTTCAGCGGCGTCTCTTTTGTCTTCAATATATGTTTTTTTTTTAAATTGCGTAAAGGGTGTTTTCTTGTAATTGTTTAACTTGTTTTGGTGTGGGTGGATGGTTGGGTGGCTGTGGTTGATTGGCTGGGTGGTATTACGGGCTTGAAAACAATTCAGTGTCTGTAACACCTGTCTGTAAACAAAATCAGCTAGCGATCAACAGGGTAAGACTTATTTGCAACGGTAAAATATTATATTGGCAGTATAATGATGATGCAACCAAGAGTAGCTCAAAGCAACGAGTGGATGCGACCAGAGTTGGCGTGGGTCTGACCTCCCAGCCAGGCGGACAGGTATGATGTTACCTTAGCTGGGGAAGCGTACTTTCACCTGATTGGTGGGTTGAACTGACCATTTAATACAGCATTGAGGACTCAATAACTGCTAAAATCTGAACTGCCAGTTAGCTGGTCGACAGGGAATGCCAATGGTTGTGATGAACGTCGAATTAAGTGTAACATTCTAGGTGCACGCCACAGGTTGGTGTGAGTGGGTGGTTGGGTGGGTGTGAGTGGGTGGTTGGGTGGGTGTGAGTGAGTGGTTGGGTGGGTGTGAGTGGGTGGTTGGGTGGGTGTGAGTGGGTGGTTGGATGGGTGTGTTTCGGAATGTACTCGCCATTCTGTTTTGCAAGAGTGAGTTACAGCTGGTAAATCCCGTCACTCAACCACCGACTGGTGGCTGTAATTCATCCCCAACTTACTAGGCTTTATTATATGCATTTTTAAAATTATGTATGTTTTCTGCCTCCGCTTCTTTCGTTTTTTGGTTCCTCTAATGTTCTTATTTCCAATTTCTTCATATTGTTTTCATCAGAGTGTTGTTTTAGCCTTGTGTCTCTCACAGTGAATCTTAGTCTAACTTCTCGCATCCTCTGAATATTTTGTACTTCGTGATCATATCTCTCAAGAGGCTTTTCTTTAAAACTGACGCGAAGTTAATTTCACTAAGTTGCACATTAATGGTATATAGTACCAACAAGTTGCTGAATGAGTCGCATAAGCAACACCTGAGTATCATTAAGACTTTATTTAGACTCAACATGTCTTGCCTACCAGCTCTCTTATTGGTCAGAGGGAATCAATTTGCTTGTCTATCTCTCATAAATTGATGCCGCTATATAGGTGATGTTCTCTATACGAGGCCTGGAGTTGTTCTTCTCCCTGACGTTCTTCCTAGAGCACCCATCGTCATTGCTTTACCCGGGATTGAACTCAAGCAGCCACCTTCCACAAAATTCTTGCAGTTTCTTGAAATTATCCAATGTTTTTGTGATCTTCGTTTTCCAACTGTACTAAACAGGAATGGAGTGAATTCTCTCTAGAACATAGTTTAAATATTTTAGGAAGAGGATTCATACAAGTACCGAACTTACTGGAACACCATCTGTCTCTCTCCTCAGATGATTCATACAAGTACCGAACTTAGTAGAACCCCCATCTGTCTCCCTCCTCAGATGTTTCATCCCTCACTGTCTCTCTCCTCGTGTGTCTCATCTCTCACCGTCTCAGAGATTCATAACTCAGATTCTCTCTCATGCGCTGGAGAATCCTTCCTATTATACCTTCAAGTTTCATCAATTTATGGAATGATCTCCCGTGTAACTCAACCGGTGTACAAAAGTGAGTTCTACCCACCTTTATCTTTTCAGTCTGACTCTTTACACTGTCTTAGAAATATCAAATAGGATCATAAGACAGGACTTGCCATCAATCATCTCGTGTTTTGTTGAGTGGGTCTTCTTTTCCAAGTGTTCAACAGCTTTCCATTGTTAAAGCAAGTCACACTGTGTGTATACTAGTGACCTCTCGAGCATATACGGTGTGTCTGTCGTCCATTTTGGCTGTCTTTTAGCCATCTGGTGGCTCATCTCTGTCTAGAGATTCGTTATGCCCGTGTCTGTATTTGTCTCGCTAAGTCAGCTAGGAGGTTCCTAACATGAACATATAGATCTGACGCAGTGCTAACTTTCGTTGTTTCTAATTCTTGTTTTAAAAACTTTTATCACTTCGTCAACCTTCAGTCGATTAAAATTTTTGTGACTCAAGCCACTGGTATCTTAGAAAGCAAAACAAAATACAGTGAACCCTCGGTTTTCGTTCACCTCCAAACTCGAACAATTATGTAAGTGTATTTTTGTAAGTGCTTTTGTAAATGTATTTTTGTGGGTCTGAAACGACTAATCTAATTTACATTTGTCCTTATGGGAACAAATTCGTTCGGTAATGGCACTCAAACAGCATTCTGGAAATAATTTTCAACGAAAACCGAGGGTCCACTGTATGTAACAAACTTGGAACGTAGTGTATATGCGAGTGAATAAAAGGGGGGGAGGGAGTTATGTATGATATATTCATATGTACGTTTTTTTCCTTGACCACGGCACTAGTTGCAACAAAAGCAGTATTTCTTCCTAAAGTGCCAATGGCACTGCAACACCAACTCCACTTATTTGCAACGACACGTAACAACGCTTGCAAATTGACGGCGTGACCCTGACTCTTGCTCTTTGAAAAGAAAGAGTGACAATATTCGCAATATACCAAACTTGTCATGGCGTACATCACGATGAGTAAGACCAGCACTAGCAATAGTGCTGCTGATGGTGGTGCTAGTTCTGCTGTTGCTGGTGCTTGTAGTGGTGCTGCTGGTGCTGTTGCTGCTGCTGTTGTTGGTGCTGCTATTGTTGGTGCTGCTGTTGTTGGTGCTGCTGTTGCTGCTGCTGTTGCTGCTGCTGTTGCCGCTTTTGTTACTGCTAATGTTGCTGCTAATAGCATACTGCTACCGCTGCTACTGCTGTTGCTACTGATAATCATCATCATCATCATCATCATAATAATAATAATAATAATAATAATAATAATAATAATAATAATAATAATAATAATAATAATAATAATAATAATAATAATAATAATAATAATAATAAAATACTAAAGTAAACAAACGACAACAAGTGTTTTAACTTTTAAATTCATATCTAAAATTATTCTGAGAGCAAAAAAAATTGTCTGTTTTTCTTTTACCAGTGATTACCAATCCTTCTGAACAGGGCCTATGAGGGGAGGGTCCGGGACCCGGCTGTGAATCTCTGAAGGGGCCCCATAGTCATAGACGTTTGATTTTGATTTTTTTATTTGATTTTGTTTGGTAATATCAACTATTTTTAGTTTATTTAGAAAAATAATTATGTAAAATTCTCTTAGACTGGGGCCCTCAGCCTGTCCCCAGGGGCCCCAAAGCAGTCTAGCCTCGCCTGAGAGAAGCTTTTCGAAGCTTCACCTGTAAAATTTGAACAAAGTAGCGTTTACAAATTGTGAATTCGTTGGAACACAAGCGTTCGAGATCCATTGGATTAAAAGTGTTTAAGGATTATTCTGTCCGTAAGCAAGCGTTAAAATATAACGTTATGGACTCCTTCCCTGAGAACATGTCATGATAATTGTGCTAAGATTTAATTTGCGTAATATCTTTTTTTGGAGGGGGCAACACACTGGCTGTCTTCCAGTGAGGTAGAATGATTCAGAAGGAAACACCTTCACCATCATTCCTTCAGCAGCTGTCTTGTCAGACGTCCTCAAACACAGCAATTATAATGACACTCAGAACATCAACATTACATTCATTATATGCATAAAGGCCAGGACCTTCTCGATCATAGATAAGTTGCCAAGTGATTGTTATTCCGGAGATATGGTTGACTTTCCTGCTTCCTTATTTGGCCCTTTAATCTCCCTCTCCCTCTTTTCTTTCTCTCGACATACTTTTTCCCCACTCTCCCTT
>WNWK01004619.1:0-2500 GCA_009830355.1 Cherax destructor | reverse complement strand
GCTTTGACTCGACCCCTGCAAAAACAACTAGGTGAGTACACACACACACACACAGAAGGGTGGTGGAGCACCTAGAAAGGAATGTGCTTATCAACGACAACCAGCACGGTTTCAGTGACGTAAAATCCTGTGTCACAAACCTACTGGAGTTCTATGACAGGGTGACAGCAGTGAGACAAGAGAGAGAGGGTGGGTATATTACGTTTTCTTGGACTGTAAGAAGGTTTTTGACACAGTTCCACACAAGAGACTAATGCAAAAGCTGGAGGACCAGGCAGGGGTAACAGGGAAGGCACTACAATGGATCAGGGAATACCTGTCAGGAAGACAGCAGCGAGTCATGGTACGTGGCGAGGTGTCAGAGTGGGCGCCTGTGACGAGCGGGGTTCCACAGGGGTCAGTCCTAGAACCGATGCTGTTTCTGGTATATGTGAACGACATGATGGAAGGAATAAACTCAGAAGTGTCCCTGTTTGCACATGATGTGAAGTTGATTAGAAGAATTCAATCGGACGAGGACCAGGCAGAATTACAAAGGGATCTGGACAGGCTACAACCTGGTCCAGAAACTGGCTCCTGGAGTTCAACCCAACCAAGTGCAAAGTCATGAAGTTTGGGGAAGGTAAAAGAAGACCGCAAACGGAGTACAGTCTAGGGGGCCAGAGACTACAAACATCACTCAAAGAAAAGGATCTTGGGTGAGTATAACACCAGGCACATCTCCTGAGGCGCACATTAACCAAATAACTGCTTCAGCATATGGTCGCCCAGCAAACCTAAGAATAACATTCTAACATCTCAATAAGGAATCGTTCAGTACCCTGAACACCGTGTATGTCAGGCCTATATTGGAGTATGCAGCACCAGTTTGGAACCCACACCTAGCCAAGCACGTACGGAAATTAGAGAAAGTGCAAAGGTATGTAACAAGACGAGTCCCGGAGCTAAGGGGAATGGCCTACGAGGAGAGGTTAAGGGAAATCGATCTGACGACATTAGAGGACAGGAGAGATAAGGGGAATATGATAACGACATATAAAATACTGAAAGAAATTGACAAGCTGGACAGAGACAGGATGTTCCAGAGATGAGACACAGCAACAAAGAGTCACAATTGGAAGTTGAATACTCAGATGAATCACAGGGATGTTAGGAAGTATTTTTTCAGTCACAAAGTTGTCAGGAAGTGGAATAGTCTGGGAAGTGATGTAGTGGAGACAGGATCCATATATAGCTTTAAGAAGAGGTATGATAAAGCTCATGGAGCAGGAAGAGTGACCTAGTAGCGACCAGTGAAGAGGCGGGGTCAGGAGCTGTGACTCGACTCCCGCAAACACAACTAGGTAAGTACACACGCACTACTTACACTCAGTTCACTAATGCATTTTGAGTACTAATCAATATTCATATCTAATGGACCATGGACCAGGGTTACCGAATGAAACCATCTTCAGAAGGGAGTCGACAAAATGAAATGTGGGTTGTGATCTCCGTAGAGTTTATATATAAAACTAAGCAACACGCGAGTTGTGGAGTCCCTAGAGTTTGTTTACTATGTGTAAGTGAAATATGCGTTGTATTTCCCGCAGAGTTTACTAATACTCTGTAATAATAAAAATAGATCATGTAAGTGAAACGGGGGTTGTGAAGTCCGTAGAGTTTATTCGGTTAGTGTAAGTTAATTGTGGATAGTATTCTCCGCAGAGTTTATACAGCAAGTTGTGTCATCTGTAGAACTTTTGTGTTGACGATGCTTTTGTTAATGACGCTGAGCCGTGACAGTTAAAATTGACACAACTCGTGTTCATTGAAGGATTATTATTGACATTAATATTACTATTATTTTAATATTAATTATCAGTTTTAATTATTTGTAGTACACAGTAGTAGTACTAGTAGCAGCAATTTCTTAGGGAAAATGCTAAATCCGTAGGGGTCATACAGTTCTTAAATAAAGGCTTTCTAGAAATGTCTCAAGACAACGAAGGACGTGCCAGTGTAAACAGAACAAGTCAATTGGTAGACGATAGACGCACATCACTAAAATGCAGCATGATAGACTGCAAAATATTACAGAAAAGCAGAGAAGGTTCATAATGCTGATAAAGTGCTCTTGATCCAAGGAATCGTAACAGGTCTGCCTTTGTATCAAAGCTGAATACCTTCCCATTTCCCAACGGACTTAGCGTTCTCCCCATTAAATGTAATAATGAATCTTGTCTAAGATGAGAGGAGAGTAAGATAGGATGATAGGTCAGGAAAGATAAGATGATAAGCAGGCAGGACAGACACAACAGGATAGTAGGACGAGAGACAGGCAGGACAGACACAACAGGATAGTAGGACGAGAGGACAGGCAGGACAGACACAACAGGATAGTAGGACGAGAGACAGGCAGGACAGACACAACAGGATAGTAGGACGAGAGACAGGCAGGACAGACACAACAGGATAGTAGGACGAGAGACAGGCAGGACAGACACAACAGGATAGTAGGACG